>JACVQZ010000005.1:1329-123538 GCA_019828575.1 Talaromyces thailandensis | reverse complement strand
AAATATCGACACCTTATAAATCGGGTCGCCACCCCCAATCCGGGTGGATATAAGTGCGGGCGCACGGACCTACCAGATCAAGCGGTTACCCGCTCGACCATCCGGTCTTATATAGGATATATATATATATATATATATATATATATACAATATATTTATATATTTCTCTTATAATATTAATAGGTTATATTTTATATTAATTAAAAACTAATTAAAAATTAGTTCTAAACTAATTAGAATTTACTTTATTTTTAAATATTAGATATATTATATATTTATAAAGGTTTATTTTAAATAATACTAATTTTACTAAGAAATAATTTTTATGTGATTAGCTAAGCTCTTAATATTATACTAAATCTAAAATAGACTAGCCTTATATTAGCCGTGGTGTGGCTTCTTTTTAGTATGATTATCCCAGCTGTAGACACTATCTAAGTCCTTCGATATGGGATGTTACTTGATGAGACTACCATGACATGAATAGATGAAATGATCACGATCTCTGCTCTCTGGCTCTCGCGCAGTTATGCGGCCAGCAAAAAAATTCTTCTAAAATGAGGCAGTGTACTCCGTAAGCGGGTTATTTCTTTGCTTTTAGTCGCGTCTCTAGCGGTCTGCCTCGGCCCATGTCAAAAAGTCGGGGTCCTGGAGAAATTCTATGAGGCTGTACGGCTTGACACCATGGACCCTGCGTGATGGATCTTTTGCAAGAAACATGAAGTATCATGGTGCCACGTTGAACAGGTTGTGAGGCTGAGTCAACCTTGAAACGAACGGGCCTTTTTTTTTGCAGTTAAGTTTAGGTACACGTATAAGCGAGCATTTAGGCAGACGTCCTAGCATTTTGATTCCTCAAATACTTGCAAATTATAAATTCATTCGTCCATTCACTATTTACCAATAATACTAATAAGTCTTACTCCCGAAAAAGTGATCATTGAGGAAATCACAGAAAAAACACCAACCATGTCTGTCAAGATGCGCCCTGGCTTCCTCCCGCCACAAGCTCCTGCAAATGTAACGAGCTCCATCATCGACTTCACAGCCACAAATCCAGCGATTCCAGAATACAAAAACAGTTTCGCAGCGGTCATTGACAATTTCATGACCGAAGCCGAGTGCAGAGAACTGATTGCCCTGGCCGAGCAGTCAACAGAAAGCGGAACATGGGAACGCGCAATGATCAATGTCGGCAATGGCAAAGAGGCCATGGCCCCCGACTATCGTAACTGCGGTCGCATCATCTTTGATTCTCCAGAGATCGCAGACAGGCTTATGGCGCGACTGAAGCCATTTTTCGAGAGTTGGGATGCGGTCACTTTGCAGAATAAACTTGGCGTGACGGGTCTGGCCGGCAGGAAGAATATCTTTAACCTCACGCGCCTGAACGAGCGACTAAGGTTTTTGAAGTATGTTGGAGGAGAATACTTCCGTCCTCATTGTGACGGCAACTATCGAACACCCGACGGTAGTGAAATCTCATTTTATACGATCCAGCTCTACTTGAGCGGCGAGGGAGAAGAAGGGCAAGACCTGAAAGAGTTTGCGAGAAGGCAGAAGAAAGAGCTCAAGAGTGAAGGCATCAAGTCCGATGACGGGAAAGGAGCCGATCGAGAAAAATTACTTGGTGGCGCAACGAGTTTTGTGCCATCGTGGAATTTGACCGATCAAGCGGTTAGGGTCTGGCCCAAGACAGGCCGCGTATTGGTGTTTCAGCAGAACGACATGTGGCACGGTGGAGATTCGGTATATGAAGGAACCAAATATACTGTGAGGACGGATGTTATGTATTCGAAAACTCCATTGGCTTGACGATACCTTGTCAAACTCTCTAGTCAACCAGTTCAACAACAACGCTTTCAAATTGAACCATAATCCCTTTCATCGGACCAGCCAACTAAGGACCAACGATATCTTGCAAATCATCCGTTCTTCTCTTTTCAATCCATTCAATAGCCTCGGCACGATTTCTGCACACATGCGGCTGTCCTCGCTCCTTGTCACCAGGAGTGGACATGGATCCCTCAAGTGTCATGTCGAGGTTGCAAAGAATGTTATTTCGTAGATACTCAAAGCAATGAGCAGCGTGGTAGGGGTTGTCTGTGTCGCTCGGTCCATTGACGATGAGTTGGTGGTAACTGTCAACTGTGTAGTATAGCTAATCAATGTCAGACATGAGGCAGTTGTACAGGAATATAGAAGTAATGCACTTACGCAGTGTAACGCATGTGTCCAGGAGGCTTCGAAAATTGGTCCGGATCGAATGGGATCGTCGGTTATGGGGTCACCAAGGAGAGGGTGTTCCTTGTAATCCGGAACCAGAATACTTCCACTACCCACTGTTCGGGATCGATTCAGTCAGCAATTTGGATTGGTGAAGGAAGTATCTATAAGGAATTGTAGACAAACGTGGCATCAACAAGTCCCAGTTTCTCCTAACTTCCATTCGATTGTCGTTAGATGTCATATTTGGAACGTATTTGTCCTCCTCTGGTTTGAGGTACGTATACGTATGAGATACTGCGATTTTGACCATTAGCTTTACGGCATAAGCTCAGTAAAGAATGAACGTACAAGTTTTGTAAAGCCCATTAATATCATCGCCGGTTTCCACGTATCCTTCCTTACCAGACAGTATGCAGTTGTCACTCTTTTCTGGTATCGGACGTATCATGAATACCATGATGAGAAGTTGTAGGCATAGAATCAGTAACCAGCGGATCCACGTCAATAAATTCTCTGTGCTCGATCGTCTGGCCTCAATGTATGGAGGTATGTGTGGTTGTTGTGAAATATGGAATGATTTTCCAAAAGACTCTATCGAGCCAACTCTCGTGGCTGGTGATGCTGTGCCTTCAATGTCCTCCTCTTCATGCTCTTGATCGAATAGGATGCGGTAAGAGACACCTTCAGTTTTTGAAGTCGGCATACTTAGAAAGCTCAGAAGGATCTCCAAGGTAAGGAGGTAATTGATCCTGTGAAAGTATCCGCTGGTGAGCGATGAAAAGGTCTCAAGCCGGAAATAAAAATGACTGTCCCTCAAAACGAATTTGAAGTTGACGTCCTGGGAATACCTGTATGTTGGGCTACAGAAACAGTACCTGCTACGAAGATATATGTGCACTTCAAGTGCGGCATGTCACATAATGAAGTATCAATAACTATAGTGGGTGTTAGTTAGAAGCCTGTAGCGTACATGAAACTCGCAGTTGTCTGAACCCCGTGTATGCGGGATGCACTGTATCCGAGACATTACTCGGCACAATAGCTGGGAAATTGTACCGCGATCAACGGCTCTCACTCTCAAGCCTTTGCAAACGGAATCAGAACTTTTCGAGCAGTAAGACTTAACTTAACATAGCTGCACAGAACGGGTAATAAGTTTTTGAATATAACCGAGGGTGGCCCGAACCCTGCATATTAAGAGCCCAGAACCCCCCGGGGTAGCCTGAAACCGTAGCGTTTGAGCCAGCTATGGGCTTGGTATCAATAACAGCTTAGAGATGACCTGACTCAGATGTTCAATAGCTTCGGCATCGTTGTCAAGTCAATTATGTAGTGGTCAAATTGGGCTTACGTATTTGTGTATACAGTAACCCTAGAGATGTAAGAAATCGAGTGACATTTTCACTTTTGTAATAAAAAAGAGCTATAATACATTTTCGTCAAACTAGGATCTCCATGTTACCAACTGAATTCTCAAGTGCCCACTCCCTGACTTGGTCAAAATCTCTGCATACATGCCTCGAATTCAGTTCCGGCCAAGCCTGGGGATCTCCCTCTACCATGTATAGGGTGAAAAGCCCGATATCAGACGTACATTGAATGTTCATTCGGAGGACTTCCAAACAATGGTCTAGAAATTATATCAGCATATCATTCAAGCGATCCCCTGATGACAAAAAAGCGAAAGCACTCACCTGTATGATGCTGTAGAGCTTCCCGACCGACAGCAAACTCTCCACCCAAGGGCTCATAGTACTCCTTATAGGTAACCTTTCGGAGTAAATTAAGACAATGCAGGTGATGAAAAACCTCCATGCCGACACGGTATCCTTCCTCACCGGTCACAGGATGATTGACTTTTAAAGAATATTCCGGCATGCCCAATTTTGCCAAATCAGACTTTGGGATCCATTGATCACCGACTAAGAACGGTTAATTTATATCTATAGTATTAGATTTGTGGAAACGTACCATCGTAAGAAATCTCTCTCCATGCCGTGTCAACTTCTGGACCATATCCTACAAACCTTTGTGCGGATTTGGTAAAGTTGTACATTACTTCGTTGTATTTGACAGACACGTCTGCTGGCGCTGCGATATTGTCAGTTCGTCATCTAGTCATAATACCTTGCTGAGACTCACACCACGCTGAGAATTGACGGACATGGTCCAAAGTCGAGATACTTCGTGAACTCGTGCCGAATATGTACAAGGTGAAAGAAGTTAAGAGCAGCAAAAAGTGTACCAACCAGATTCCATATGACTTAATGGTGGAGCCAAATTTTAGAGTAACGGAATCGGTGTACTTTGTAGTTTCTGGTAATGGGACATAAGACTCTTCTAGGTCGTCGAGTTTTTCTGTTTGGTTGAAGGCGGCATATAGAGGCGATCGTTCAGGATCTCTGTTCAGTGAAGTATACTTGAAAGGCATTGCAACCGATTTATTTGATGAGTCGTGTGTATAGTAAATGGAGATTGCAGTATAGGAATGAATGAAGTGCAAAGCAAAGTTCATTCTATGGAAAATAAGGGATTGAAAATAAGCGAATTCCCACGTGAGGAGAATGTCTAGATCCAACGGCTCAAGTCTGGCTCGAGGATCTGATAACTAGAGTGAACGGACCGTCCATATGAGGTGCGACGAGAATCATATCATAAGCCCGGGAAGATTCACTATTACCTCGAGCTCCTGGTACTTGTGGGTTTGTCGCACCTTGAGAGCCGTTTGGCACCACCTCGTTACGCATCCATGCTAACCCTAACGAGCCGCCTCTTCTCGTGCTCATAGTCTTGGATAATCCGCATGATGCCACTAGGAGGGTTTTTTGATACAAAAAATCTTTACCAATCATCACATAGAGTGTTATCAATCTCGGACTTAGGCTTTACATGTAACTGATCCTAGACCTGCACCATGTAGGAAGATGAAACTCGAACTGCTGCACGATGCGGTATCCGCACTAATGGCTATAGCACACATCAGTATGCTATATAACAATCACTGATTTATGCCATCTTCGTCCAGGCGCTATTAAGTTTGCTATAGCCAAGACTACTTTTTATGAGAGAGATTTCGGCGTGCGGCATTACACGTCTTGATTGTTGTCTCGAATCTCAAGCTGTGAGACAGGAACAACAACAATAACGATAGCAATATGGGACTTTCGCGGAAGCACATTAAAAAGTTATCTTTCTCTCAGCATTGGAAAAATCTATATAAGATAGTTGATGGAGGTGTAAACGTTCAAAATTTATCTTATCCATCTCATCACTCGCCTTCCTTTCCAATCATCCTATCCTTTCTCAACTGCTGGTCAGTTCTTGCATTTCTGTTCATTCCATTCTCTTGACATATTCAATCGTTTTCTGTCTTTCTTATTACTTTATTCTTTCTATTCAAAATGCGTTTCGCTGTGTCTCCAGCCGTTCTCGTGAGCCTATTGGCCTCCAGTCAACTTGTTCAGGGCTTTCAACCTGGTGTTGAAGCTCGTGATCTCGAGAAGAAATATGTGGTAAGCTAATCCCTACTACGAAGAACTCATTGAAAAATATTCTCATGCACATTGATGTAGGGCTCTCCCTCCACACTAGCCAGCAGATGGGTTCAGCTTTTATCCTCCGTCCAGGCTCGTCACCATACCGAAGCCCAAATTGCAGCCAAGGAAGCTGCTGCTGCTAAGGCCTCGAAGAACCACAAACGTGAGCCTCATCATACCGAGGCTCAGATTGCCGCCAAAGAGGCTGCTAAAAAAGGAAAAGCCTCCAATTCCACCACCACCAAGACCCATCATCACAAGGGAGAAAAGGGAGAAAAGGGCAAAAAAGCCGGCAAAAAAGCCGACAATGACAAACGTGAACCCCAGCAAGCTGATGAGTTTGGCCCTTGGGATACTACCGAGGATGAGTTCGGGTCCTGGGTAGACAAGAGAGATCCTCACCACACCGAAGCTCAGATTGCTGCCAAAAAGGCTGCCGCCGCTAAGAAGAAGGCAGCCAACTCTAAACGTGAGCCTGAACCACAAGAGGCTGATGAGTTTGGTTCCTGGGTGGATAAACGAGAGGCTCATCACACTGAAGCCCAGATTGCCGCCAAGAAGGCTGCTGCTGCTAAGAAAGCAGCCAACAACAACAAGCGCGAAGCTTCACCTCAGCAGGCGGATGAATTTGGTCCTTGGGACAGCACTGAAGATGAGTTTGGATCCTGGGTGGATAAGCGAGAGGCACATCACACCGAAGCTCAAATCGCTGCAAAGAAGGCTGCTGCAAAAAAGAAAGGGACAAACGCCTAAGTCTCCACATGTGTGATTATTCTCCCTTCGACAGATTGATTGGTGATACCAGCCGGATCTGGGACTAAAATCACAATCATTGATTATTGAACGCTGTGAGACGAACGGGACTGTCTTACTTTTTTTTCGTGATAAAATCGCGGGGCATTGTGCGAATGGTAGATGGAAGTGTGGAACTGGCATGACATTGGAATATATCTTCTTAAAAGGAGTGTATCTAGAAAACTATACTCAAATATGCCAAAGGATGAAATCGAGTAAATTGAGTTATTGGGCGAGTCATTGATTCCAAAGAGTTGTACCGAGCTGGAAAGCATATGTCATGATCATCAATATTTAGTCGACCTAAGGAATGATAGTCGGGGATCAGAATGATCCAGAATCCGGTCATACAGGGCTTCAAAGCCACGTTGCGCGCTGCACTGGCAACTCTTCCTCTAATAAGGGCGCCTTCCAGTTCTCTAGTCGCTCGGCGTCCCAGATAGCATACCCCCAATCCCAGTCTTTCTCACTCGGACGGTCATAAAAGAGCACATCTTCCAGTCCTTCATGTTCCATTATTTTCGGAAGGAGCCATGCCCTTTTCCAGCCAAGGTTAGGCTGTTCAACCGCAGGCAACGTGGACCACAGCTGCTGGAAATTCGGCGCCTCGTGGCGGTCTGCCGGATAAATCAATGGAAACCTGTAATCCCAAGAGATACCAAGGCCGGAGCCTATAAAAATTGAGTTTCCGAGAAACCTTGCATTGGCCATGACCATATTGCGCCGGAACAGGCGCTCCGCATGAAGCACGCGATACAGGAAATTGGGCCCAATTGACGCCAATACGGCGAAATACCCGTTGAAGTGCTCGAGTTGTTCGACTATCTCCAAATGACATCCGATGGGTGGGCGCTGATCTTCTGGAAGAATCTGCCAAAATATAAAGCACCCGGTGTCACTCACGAGCTTGCGCAAATCGTCAGAAATCTCTTTCGAGATGGGACTGTATTTAGTCATGAGGTACGACCATACACACCCCATTTCTTCGTATTCCCAGGGAGGCATTGTGCGAAAAAAGACAGAATAGGCCTCGTTTTCGGCTTCCATATCAGCATCGTCAAACCAGTATTCATCTTTGCTCGAAAGACCAAGATCCATCTCAGGGGCCCCAAAGATATTGGCAAAAATCTGCAGTCGGCATAACGCTCTCAGGAAGCGACGCTTTTCAGTGATAGAGAAATCAAGAGGCAGCTTTTTTTGTCGCCATTGAGTAGGCTCGATCCAGGTAGGACGAGGTGGTTTCTGTGCATAGTCTTCCAGGAAGTAATTCAGCTCCTGATAAAGTCGAAATACCTTTGCGGTCTCATCTAGATTGTGCAATTGATCCGATTGATTTGGCCTCTTATCAATCTCCTTATGTCGACGCCATGTATCTAACAAGTTAATGGCTTCTTCTTTATGACTATGATACGAGAGACCTTTGGATCGTACGGCGGTGAGAGCTTCCGAAAAACCGAGCAGCGAGGAAAACTGAGTCTTCAGAACGCTGCAGAGAACTCGCTGTCGCACGGAAAGATATGCTTGATGGATTATCGGGGATGAAAAGACGATTGACTTGAGAGAAGGTTGGTCCGGTATATGGAACAAAATGAGAACAATTAACTCTGCGGGAAGACCTTCCAGCGTCGGTTTGGACTGGGAGGAAATGGGCATGACCTGCATTTCTCATATCACAGATCTGTCATATTGAGTGTCATTTAGGTCGCTCTTAGAAAGCAAGATGGGTTTAGTGATGTGTAAAACTAATTAAAATATGAACAAGAGCAGACACAATAGGTATCACATCGGACCGGAAGATCTGACTTCCCGGAAGGGAGGTACCGGTATTAAAAACACACACATGTAGACGCCCACGCTTGATCTCTGAAACGTTTTACTGTCGACACCACCGCGCGCTTACAAGGATCGGACATTCCAAACCAATCAATTAGCTGTACACGGACTGGTCTCAATGACTTATCTCTATTTTGGTCCGGCTATTTCTGGAATTGGTGAACCCGGGGATTGATGGACAGCATACGATCATGTTTTACAAGTCCGTCCTGGTGACTTTTCCGGACATTTAACGGGGCCCTCGATAAATCCAGGGGTACGTAGCGCTTCTTTATATTCACCCGAATCGACTGGTGCATGTAATAATCCTCCTCGAGGGATGACTACTGTCAATATCGATGGCATTTGTCTCGGACTACTTCGGGCGCGTAAATCAACATCATACGCTAGAATCTAAAAAGCTGTAGAGACGGCTCTTCTTCTGATAGTTGATTTATATAATGAGTTCCTATTCCTGCCTGGTCATGGTATTCTTGATTCTGAATTAAAGGACTTGCGACAGAAGTCTAGCGACTGTAGGCAGTTGATCTCCAATATACCAGCCCCATTTGATCGTTCCTTATCCAAAATATTGCCTTTTTTCTCATGTCATCATGGGTCTTTTTAGCAGGAACCGTCAGGCAGAGCAGACCCCTACAGTCAGCAGACAGTTCGCACTGCACCCCAAAGCAGATATCCATACCTCAAGTCTGGATGACAGGAAAAAACTGTCACAGTCAATGACGGAGCCACTTTATGAAGTACGAGATCCTCAATCGGGACGTTGCTATGCGCCAGCTCCAGCTCCAAGCTACTATGGCCCGCACTTCGAGAAGGGGCCTTCTCAAGAGGAGATCTGGAATACGCGGGAAGTAAAGGAAGTATGGCACTCCAAGAAACCAGCAAACGAACTGGAATTTCAGAACGAATACTGTCGTCGTGCTCACACGTTCCAACAACCTGTCCAACAACACCAATACTCTACTCCGTACGAAGTACGCCCAGTCCCATGGACGAACCAGATGACAGCCGAATATGCCGAGTACAAACGGCTAGAAAGACAAACCGATATCAACCGCCCACGTGTCAAGGAGGCAAAGGATACAAGATTCGGCAGGAAGCAATTGCCTACCATGGCCCACGGCACAACCATAGAGGCTGGAATATCTTATGCGGTTGCCGGTCGGATTGGAGCCAACCAGTAAGAAATCATCTACCATCTGAGCGAACTTTACCAGCTAAACTCCATCATTAGGACTTCACAAGCTCGAGCAGGTTTTGACCATAAATATCCGCAAGCTTATACGGAAACGGGGGTCCTGACACACAGAGAGGAAGTGAAAAACCACAAGAAAAGCGCAGCAAATTACAGGAATGATGAGAATCAGCTTGTTGCATTGCACGCTAGATGGCAGGTGCAAATGTCATCTCAATCTGAATATTCGACACAATGAAAAGACCGACCCACCAACTGTGGACTGGGAACTGGAAACAGCAGGTCTCGATTTACAGATCTATTTAATCTTTCTTGTTGAGAAGTTTTGTTTGGTACTAGATATCTTTCTTTCCCATGGCTTAACGTATTTTTCTATATTCGATCTAGTTTTTTTGTGTTGTTACCACAACATTATGTCGAGAGCGTGGCGCCACGCCTATCAGTAGCGCCCAATGTATAGGGTATTTGAACATGAAGGCTCTTTCGATGAGCTTGATATCGCTGAAAGCCCGTGTCTTCAAATTATCAAGCACGTACCCTGTGTCACAAAGAGGGAAAAGAAGAATTATAAGTCAACTCTGGTATTTTCATTCAGGTCTATACGGTGCTACCGTATCTGTGCTCATCTTGTTCTACAATGCAGTTTGGTTCATTTGATCAGGTAACAGTTACTGGTACTATGTAGGGAATTGAGTTGTTGTTTTCACCATTGCTTTTCTTTGTTTCTTTACATCATTGCTTTCTATGCTGTCATGCTGTTTGAAAGATTTACCACGTCAAAGCCCTGGTATATTTCAACCGCTCCAATGACCCATCATAGTTCAGAGCTCATTCAAGTCAATATGCTGTGAAAATACGGTGTGGTCAAGGATAGTAGTGCCAAAACCTGTGAAATACCAATAACGAGGGCAGTTTAGTCGAACCTCTACAGAAATATCCTTATCAAAAATTCAATCTAACAAGTGCTGCTTTAGTAAGCAACTCATTTTATACATGCGTTAAGCTAAGATAGATCTTTGGTTCATTGACAACCAAGTATGTCCTATTATTTATTCAAGTTTATAGTCCTATATAGTAGCTGATTATCATCCTAAGGTATAGTTGGTACTCAATCAAACATCATTCGCTCAGCATAGACTCAAGAAAATGACAAGATGATTTTCTATTACTTTCAAACGTTCCTGCTCTCAAAGCATGTTGTGAGAGTGGTTCGCATACAGATCGCTGTATACACCTGAGTTACCATGTTTCACAGCTAATCGGTTGCAATATCAATTCAGACTAATCAAACCTGATGACATTTCCGGCAGCTATTACAGGGTGCCCCGGCAGCGGTTCTTCCAAAGAGGAGACGTTGGACGAAGAGAGATCATAGGCTCACCGTGCCACATATTATTTTAATAGGTATGTGCGAGATCAAGGAACACATGCAGGGTACAGATGAAATCACAAGCCGTGCGACTTCTCTAGACAATCAGCCTTGCCTGTTTACTTGCAACCCTGCCGATTTGGCAGCACCAACTTCAACTGACACTACTTTGGGTATTTTGAACAAAGAATAATAGTGAGATCAGTGCCGTGGGATCAGGAATGGGGACTAAAGCCTACAAGCTCTGCTTTTTATCATGATCCGTGGTTTTTCTGACTCTTGTTGATTGAATCCATCCATATTCAACTCTCTCGCGCTACTCGCATAGCATATAGCAGCATTTGATGAGCCTTGGAGCCGGTCGCAGTAATTTATCATATAAACCCCGGGGGTTTGGGTTCGGTATCAAGTGCGCGCGCGCCGCAGCTTCTGTGATCTTTGGATTGTGGTTGGACGCTCCATGTTGTCATTTCCGATTGATCAGACGGAAATCATTCATCCTATCCCCTGAGCATAATGCGTTTAGATACTATATGCCGCCTTGGTTCCGATGTATAGTCATGATCCCCGAACAAGGATTACCAACATGACCGTCAAGCTTTAGGTGTGGCAAAGGATTAGGTTCCAAATTGTCCCTGGTAGAGGTGTCTGATCCATAGTGCCGTATCAGAAGTTTCTTGAAACAATAGTGCAATGGTTATAGCTATGTGCGATCTGGGTGCCACACATCATCTTGAATTCCTTTTCATAGACGAAGCCGAGTTTAAGAGATACGCAATCCCGTGGTTTCAGCGCATGAAATTTTGCGCGAATTAAGTTGAATGTGCTGACTGTGCTAACTTCACTATCGACATTTCTCCTTGGCGTATAATCATGACGACTCATTTTGAAAGCATCAGAGATATGGAGGCAATGGGAGATGCCTGGGACCATAGTATCCATTATGTATGTTGGGCTCTATAATCGTCACTGACACTTGGATGCACTTAACTATTGCTGCTAGTAACATGACGACGGTGTCACAGATTACAGAATGCTGGCACGAGATGCCCTCTTGCCGTGTTTTGAAGGTAATCAGCCCACGCGACAGGGCTCCAAGTACGGCCACGTTAATCTAAAGTTAATAGACAACGATATTCATCATGGATCGAGAGAGTTCGACACGTATCAAGCACCATTGCTGCTACCTGATATGGGTGCAGATACAAACTTTGGCTTTGAGCTAGATGGAACGATTATGGTCGGCAACAATATCTTGGACCCAGGGAGTGTGTCCCCTGACCTACTCCCGCCAAAAAATACTACATCAACAGATCAAATTTATCATTCGTATACTATCAATTTTACACAATGCCAAAGCATATTCTTCTGGTCAATAAACATATATCGGTTTCGTGACTTTTTGGTCTAACAAACAGATACGTCTAAATGATTACACTGGGACCGAGAACCTGGTAAGATTGATGAGATACTGTCTGTTTTGATCTCCGCTCTACCCTATCCTGTTACGCTACTGAGATTTATCGTGACTCCCGGATATTGCAATGGAGATTCTGTACGCTCAAGGTGCTGGACCGGCAGAAGGGTTTCTCAGTGGAAGATGGAGTGCAGACGACCTGTATACGTTCGAATTGTTGGATTTTGCACGAGTTCCAAACACTGAATTGAAATTCAATGACGATATTATATCTTGGACCCATGTTCAACGACCGCTGACCTTATACACAAGACCTAATTGTCTGATCTGGCCTTTATTGACGCCAGCTACCCAGCAATTCGACACGACAACCTATTTATCTTCTTCGTCACAGCCTTCAACCACTATCCAAACACCAAAGTCGTCTACAGAGCCAAGCGGCTTTTATTCCCTTCACACGCAGCAGCAGCCAGAGCAAAATGAACAGCAGCGAGGTGCAAAGAATAAATCAGATGAGTCAGAAATCAGATGCTGGAAACACAATTGTGATGGTCGAAGGTTTTCATCCATGGGTAATTATCGCAGGCATCTCCGAGAAAAGGGATGAAATGCAAAAAGACATCAATGCCGGGAATGTGGCCGGTTGTTTACGCGTTCTACATCACGCAATATCCATCGTCGATTAGGGACATGTACGAAAAGAAAAGCTAGGACTTGAGAAATATACGTCGGTGGTTCTTCACTTTCGGTTCTAGTGCCCTCTGTTCTAACCAATTATTTGATAATGGCAATTTTTTTTTTTTTTTTTTTTTTTTTTGATTTCATGCTGGGATGAGTAGTTATACCTAATTACTTTTTGAAAAGTCACTCCAAAAACCCAAGACGGACTTAATTCTATCTATTTTCATTGCGTAGTGTTGCTGAATTCTTTGCTCAGTACCATTCCTGTTCCAAGAATCTTCGCGTCAAGGTTTTTTTAACATCATCAAACGAGCGGCCATCACAAATGATGAACCCAAAATCAACGAAGTCCCTCCCCAGATGCAGGCGTAGGTATAGGAGCCATTGTCGCGCTTAATCAGTGCCCCGGCCAAGGGGGGTCCCGTGAGACAGGCAAAGGCCACTATAGATAGAACCATGCCACTGCGGACACCCATTTTGCTGAGGTCAGTCGTCAACGTGGGTAGAGATGACAACGCAGTTCCCTGCACGCCTCCGCCTATTAAGCCATAGCAAACAACGAATGCAATCATTCCCGCATAAGTCTTCACCGCCATCCAGCAGTAAAGCAAGATTCCTGCGATCATTCCAAGTACGAGGTAGGTGTTGAGAATCCCGAAAAAGCGATCCGCAAACAAGGCGGGAAGAATACGACCTGGTATTCCCAGGCCATTGATGATATATAGCATGGTGAGTGAATCGGTCCTGGAAGTCCCTATCACATCGAGAGCAAAAGAGTCGATCTGATGAGGACATATCAGCTGTAGATCCTATTTCGAATTATCGAAGGGCACATCGAAGGGCACCTGGGCAACTCACGTAAAAGTAACTAAAGTACACCGCCCACAGCGTGAGAAAGATCCCAATCACAAACAACGAATATGACCACTCATGGAAGGCGCTGGGCTCAACGAGTGGACCACTCGCTCGTTTGGGCAATCTTGTGCGTGCCAATGCCAAACTTACGATGAAGCAGAAAAGCACAATAAAGCCCATGCACCGTATTGTCCAAGCAAAGCCTATCCGGGGGAGGAGCTGTTGGACCATGATGGGAAATATCAAACCACCCGTACTCGATCCGGATAGCACGAGGCCCAGCGCAAGAGAGCGGTTCTTCAAGAAGTACGTGGCTATCAGAGCCGTTGTAGGACAGAAGAGAAGACCATCCCCGATACCACAACAAATACCCTGAGCTAAGAACACCTGCCAATACTTACTACACAGTGACACCATGAAGATCCCCAGAATCTGAAAGGTGAAGCCACATATCAGGCAGTAACGATAATATCCTGCATCCATCAAGCGACCGGAAAAGCTTCCGATAAAGCTGAGTAGAAATACCTGAATTGATGCAACCCAAGAAATTTGAGTAGCGTCAACACCCATGGATTCCTCATAGTAGGCTTGGAAGAAGCCAAAGGAGTTAATAAAACCCCAAGTACAGAAGAGAATTAAATGGGCCATCAAAACCTGCAACCAAGCTTGCATTCCTCCATCAGGAGGGGGGGCGACTGCATCTTCTGCGGGCCTATCACGTAACAGAGAAAAGAATATGAGGCCATCATTTTTGTCAATCTGCGGTGCATTCGATGTTGCACTAGTAGCACTTTCTATTGGCTGCATGGAGCATAAATTCAAGGTGAATGGTATTGTTGAAGAATGCTCGGTCGAGAAAACAACGGGCAACAAGTAGAGACATATGGTAAAGAAGAATCCCGAAACCACCGGTGCGTACTGTTGGAATATATCACCCGAAGCATACTAGTATAAGTGCCAAGATCGGATGTCGGTAATATATATATCTAATATCTATACAACAATCTGTCCTCACCCCTTTCTCTCCTGTATATAGAATATAAGATATGCAAGTAATACAATACGTGTTATATATATATAATATATAACTCCTTATACACCTATATTTAGAAGATTATAAGCCTAGAAGATTATAAGCTTATATATTAATCTTTAATATATTAACTAAGATCTTTATAATATATCTCTTCTAGCTATTAAATTTCTAATAATTAACTATCTAAATTTTTATTAACTAGTCTCTAGATTTAATAAGCTTAAAATATAGATATATCTCTTATAAAAATAGTTTAAGAATCTTAATTTTATTAATATTTTTTAAGATTTTATTCTTTATAATAAGCTCTTATCTATTAGTAATTTAATAAAAAATAATTTCTATATTTAATATTAGTTTTAGAGATATTATTAATTATTTTTATTTAATTTATATCTCTAGATAATTTTAAAGAATATAATCCTAGTTATTTTTTTAATATTAATAATATTAATCTAGCTTTTATTAAAGTTAATCTTTATTTTTTAGATTCTAAGAGTAATTTTAATTATAAGCTATTAAATAAAATCTATAAAACTAAATCTATTAATTTTAATAATATTTTTATATTATTTATTATTAGTTTAATTAATCTCTTTACTTTAAGCACTAAATAAGTAATAATTAAAAGTTAAAAATATTAATATATTTAATAATTTTAAGTCTAAGAGTTTTTAAAATAGTATAGTAATAATCTCTATATTTATATTATAATATAAATAGATAGACTAAAATTAGAAAATCTATAGATAGATTAAGATTATTAGATATAGAGATCTTTTTTATATAATATAATTCTTAATAAATACTATTAAAAAAGCTACCTAAAAAGATAAATAGAAATAAATTATAATAATAATTTAAAGCTAGATTATAAATAATATTAATAAAAACTTTAACTTTTAAAAAGCTAAATTTATTTATATTTTTTTAAAAGAAATTAAAATCTTTTTAAAATTTAATACTAATCTTTTTATTTAAACTATATAGAATAAGCTTAAAAATTTTAAGTTAAAAGATTATAATAATATACTAAATCTCTAAAATTAAATCTAAATCTATTAAATTAAACTAATCTATTTTAATAAAATTACTATCTATAATACTCTATTAATTACTAAATTCTATAAGATCTTAAAAAAGAAATATAGTATCTTCTTATAATATTATTTTAGCTTAAGAATCCTTATAAAATAAAATAATAAAAATATTATAACTATAGTTTAATTTAATAAACTAGTTTTCTAAACTAAAAAAAAAAAAAAATATTTAAAAAGAATATAAATAGATATCTTCTTTACTAGATTTTCTAAAAATAATCTTAACACTAATATTCTTAATATTAAAAATAATAAATATATAGTATAAACTCTATAGTATATTTATTATAAAAAATTATATTATAATAAAAATAACTACTTTAAACTATATCTTAATAAATATAAATTAGACTTTAAAAAAACTAGTAAGTGCCTCTAAATAAACATCTAATAATTAAAAAATAATAATATTATTAATCTTTTAAATAGCTTTAAAGTCTATATAATAATTATTAATAATAATTTAAAAAATAATTAAATATTTTTTAACTCTAGATATAGCTAATATCTTTCTAGTTTTAAGAATAAATTTATTAATTTTTAAGAAATAACTATTACTATTAATAGTATTAGAAATCTATAAATAAGTAATAAAAATATTATATTAATATATTATAATATTAATAGTAAAAAGATCTTTTTATAGATTTTAAATATTCTTTATATTCTTAGATATAATATTATTTTAATATCTATAAGCTAACTATTAAAAAATATTCTAAATTAAAAAATCTCTTTTAAAAAGATTAAAAGTAAGTAAATAGTTTATATTAAAAATAAGAATAACTTTATTAATATAATAATTACTAAAACTAGAGAAATATATCTAATTAAATAATAATAAAATAATAATTTTTAAGCCTATATTATCTATTTAATTAAGGACTTAGCTAGTATATTTTAATATCTATACTTTTACTACTTAAAAAATAATAATTTATAATTAGCTTTTAAGTAGTTTTTAGGAATAAAAAAATCTAAAGGATATTTATATAAAGAATATATTATTAGCTAATTTTATTAATACTTTTATAAGAGAATAATTAAAAAGAGGACCTACTTTATAAAGCTTCTATATATTAATATAAAAATTATTATTACTAAGAGTATTAATAACTATATATATCTAGATATTATTTAGAATAATTATTTTAACTAGATTTAAGCTAAAGGCTTTAAAACTAAAAATAATTTTTCTAATTATATTCTTAATACTATTAAAGTTAATAAAATACTAGAATAATCTATATATTAAATATATCTAGATTAAGAAGAGGAGAATATAGATATATATTTCTAAAATATTATAACTAATAAGAGAATATTACTAGAATATACTACTATTAATTAATATAAATAGAATAGTATTATTAAAGTTATTATATATATTATATAAGACTAACTAGGATCTATTCTTTATAATAATAAGATTAATATTAAATACTAGCTAATTATAGCTAAAAATATTACTATTATAATAAATATAAGCTCTAATAAATCTTATAATAAAAACTAATACTTTTATTTTATATATTATAAATACTAGCTAGATTCTATATAATTATAAATTATTAGTTCTAGAAAAGAAGTTTATATTAAGATTAATACTATTACTAAAAAAATAAAATAAAAGATTATAGATTTTATTATAAAATTCTATTAATTACTAGATTATAATAATTATATTACTACTATCTATAAAGTCTTTAAATAGAATAGAGAGATAATTCTAATCTTAAATATCTTATTTAATAAATCCTATCTATATATATTCTATAAATTATATAATAATTAGGAATATATTATTAAAAACTTAGTAATAAATACTATTTTAATTTAGATATAATCTAGTACTTAAAATATATTAAAGTCTAGAGATTAAAATATAATAAAGCTTTATACTCTAAATATTATAAGTTAATTATTAGATTTTTATAAACTAATTATTATTAAATAATAGTTATTATCTTAGGAGCTAATATTTTAATAATTATTAAATTTATAATCTCTAAAACTAATATCTAAAAAAACTTGTTTTAAAGTATCTAAGTAAGAAAAGACTAAAAAATCTAATATTTAAATATTTTTAAAAACTCTTTTAATAAATATTTCTATAACTTAATTTTAATAAGAATTTAGAATATTAGCTTATCTTATTATAAAATTATACTAATATTAAGTATTATAAGCTAAATCTAAAGCCTAAATAATAATCTTTATTATACTATATATTTAATTAGTTAAAGAACCTAAGAAATTAAAATTTTATAAATAAGCTCTATAGAATCTAAATTAGAAGATATAAAAAATTAATATAAATTTTAAATATATCTTATTAAAAAAAAATAATATCTAAATTTTTATTTTAAAGAAACTAAATATATATATTCTTTATAGAAAATAAGTCTTTAAGCTAAAAAAAAAAGTAGATAGAACTATTATTTATTATAAAACAAAATAGATAATATATAATTTTAAATAAATTAAGAAAGTTAATTATTTTAAAATCTTTATCTTAATAATTAAATCTATAAGCTATAAAACTTTATTTATAATAGCTATAGCTAAGGACTTAGAAATTAAATAAATAAATATTACTACTATCTTTTTATATAATAATATTAATAGTATAATCTATATAGAATAATCCTTTAGATATAAAAATAATATTAATAAAGTCTATAAATTATAAAAAGTTTTATATAACTTAAAATAGTCTTCTAGAATTTAGTACTAGATATTTATTAATTTTTTTAAAGAGTAAAGCTTTACTCTCTTATATTTAGATCTTATAATATTTAATTAAAGAGATATTTTTATTATTATATATATAAATAATCTTCTTATTATTAGATTAAATAAGACTAAAATTATAAAAATTAAAAAAATTTTATTAAAGTACTTTAAAATAATAGATTTTAATCTTTATTATTATTATCTAGATATAGAAATCACTTAAAACTATAAAAAATAATATCTTTAATTTAATTAAAAGGCCTATATTAATAAAATCTTAAAGAATTTTAGAATAGAGAATTATAAACTAGTTATAATATTAATAGACTTTAATATTACTTTTAATAAAACTTCTAAAAGATATAAGACTTTTAAAAATAATCTAGAATAATTCTAATAGTTAATTAGATTATTAATATATTTAATACTAAATATTTAGCTAGATATTATTTTTATAATATTAATTCTTAGCTATTTTATAGTAAATTTAATAAAAAAGTATCTTATTATAAGAAAGAGAATTCTCTAATATTTATAAAATATAAAAGACTTAGGATTATATTATAAGAATAAATTAGGTAATCTTATAGATTTTATTAACTTAGATTAGACTAGAGATAAGAATATCTATAGATTAATTAAAAGATTTATCTTTAATATTAATAGTAATATAATTAGCTAATTCTTAAAAAAATAGGCTATAGTAGCTCTAAACTTATATAAAATAGAATATATAGTCTAAATATAGATTATAAAGAAAGCTATCTAGCTCTAAAAACTTTTAATAGAATTATATTTAAATAGATACTAAACTTAGACTATAATTATTTATAAAAATAATTAAGAGGCTATAATACTAGTATTAAATCTAGAGTAATATACCTAAATTAAATATATTAATATATAGTATTATTTTATATAGGAAAAATAATTAGATAAAGAGATCCAGCTATAATATATTAATATAGAAAAATAGATTACTAATAGACTTATTAAATCACTACTTTAGCTAGCTTTTATAAAATTTTAAAAAATACTAAGTTTTAGCTCTATTATATAATATAATATAAAAATTTCTTATATTTCTAATAATATAATAATATTAATAAATTAATTTTAGTATTTTTAATTTCTTTTATACTAATTAAAAATAATCTTTTATTTATTTATTATATATTTCTTTATTTATCTAATATTAAATAAGTATAAAAAATAGTATTTTAAAGCTATAGTTAAATCTATTATTTATTAATCTTAGTATAATTATTTTAGAGCTTATATAATATCTTTAATAATTCTAGAATAAATTATAAATATTTTATATTTATAAATAATTACTATAATATCTAGATACTAAGTTAAAGAGTAATTAGAATTATTTTAAAAATCTAGTTTATTATAATATATTCTTTATATTCTAATTATTAAATTATTATAAAAAAACTATATAGATAATCTATATAAGCTTCTAGACTATTAATTATATTATTAATCTTAATTAGAATAATTATAACTAGTATGTCTAAGATATAATATTAATTTTATTCTAAAAAAGAAAAGAAAAGTATTTAATTATTTAAAATTATAATCTATATAATATTACTAATATTAAATATAGTATAAAAAGACCTTATAAGTTTCTATTATCTATTTAATTAAACTTTTTTAACTATATAAAATCTAAAGATTAACTTAGTAGTTTTTAATATAATATTAATATTATCTATATTAGATAAAGCTTATATTTATAATATACTTTATAATAGATTTATAAGATAATTAAATTTAATAATTATCTATTTATTAAAATAGAAGATAAAGTTAATCTATAAATAAAAAAATATATCTAAATTATTAAAAAATAAAAAAAATAGAGAAATTTCTTAATCTAGAATATAATTATTATATATATTTAATTAAAGAGGAGTATTAGAATATATCACCTAAAATATACTAGTATAAGTGCTAAGATTAGATATTAATAATATATATATCTAACATCTATATAATAATCTGTCCTCACCCCTTTCTCTCCTGTATATAGAACATAAGATATGCAAGCAATACAATACGCGTTATATATATATAATATATGACTCCTCATACACCTACGTTTAGAACGTACATGATGCTCTTTAACGCATCAGATTTGTCATCAACGACATACTAACTAATAAAGTCAATAACTCTTATCTATTCCTTTGTTGAACTACACCTAGCGCCGACCTCGGGAGCTACGGCGCATATGCGTCTGGCATACTCACCGACACTGGCATACAGCCACAAGAGGAGCTGTCACAGAATAACTCTGGCGATACAAGGAGTATCTCTGCGCTGCAGCTCAATCACAACAAGCACCAGAGCGTGTGCGTAAATGCTTGCCAACAGCAGGATAAATATATCACAGGCTGGCAGGTGATCTCTAAGACCAATGCTGCTTTTAAAACGTCCATCAACGACAATAGCCATGAAAACATTAGTTCGACGTTAAAATCTGGTGTGGTGATGATTGGTAAATCGAAGTGTCGGACGACTGGGTGGAAGACCCCACGAAGCCCTGTAGACCTGAGATTGCAGGCGCAATCTTCGTGGGATAACGAGAGACAGACCTACAGTAATAGTGAATAGACTCATTAAGCAGCAGAAAATCGACGAGTGGAAGGCCGGATCTGCTCAAACTTATGTACCAAGATAGGCCTGGAGAGGTCGCCTATGAGAGTTGCCATTGCACTCTCTCATGTTAATCGTCACTGCCCCAACAAATGGGAAGGAATAGTGAAATAGTGTAATGAAAACGTCTTCTTTTGAAAGTCTGGGTTGAGATGGGTATTCTGGTTAGGTTTCTTTCCGAACTATCTGTTTCGTCCACACTTTTTACGATTCCATGATCATTCAAGCGAGATGGACTGAAGAGACCGAGTACGATTCTAGTCCCAAATCAGAATACGACGGATGCGGAGTAATAAGTAATCGGTAAGATGAAAAAAATAAAATGATAAACGTACACATTTGTAGTCGCTTATATTGATATGCCTCATTCTCTGTTAGATCCGTGGACCTTGCAACTTTCAATACTTGTCAATACCTATAGGACGATGTCTTACCATATTTGATATTTTTGTAGTGCAGTTTAAGCATAACATTACCGATATATTTACATTGAAAAGTAGCAATGTTATTTCATCATTCACTCACTTTACCAAGTGATGAACCCTGTCGCCTTTCCTGCATGATGTCAATCATAAGAAGAACAGTAACATCTAGATAGACTCCGCCTGGCATTCAGTGACTACGTGAGAAAAGCTTCGAATGGCCCCCACGATAGTTAGAAGCATCAACCGGCTCAATGACTGCTTAGACCCACGTGTCCAGTTGAGTGATTTGAGTCGCGCACGGCACTAAGTGCTGACTTGCTGTAGGTAACCCAATGAAACCGTATGGCGCCATATGGTCCTACGTACCTCCCAATTCAATGGAGATCACCCCGCGAGGAGTAAAGCTCATAGCAACCTGCTGTGAGTTGAAAATAGGTTCCTGTATTTTCAACTTTTTGTGTAGGAACGGTCATTACATGTAAAGGATCATCGGACGTGATTCCTGCCATCTGGGTCCAACTGCATTCTTATAGCTGCTTCATCCTTCATGTCCATGTCACTGTTGTAGCCACATTAATCACATGTTCGGACAAGATGCAGCGAATTTTTGTCACAGTTGTCGCTCTCGCCTCCTTGGGTATTTCCCATGCAGCGGCACACGAGAAGCGTTCATCGAACTACATCTCAAGTTGCGGCAGTGCTTGGATGGCACGGGACGATGTGAGCTCAAACAACGGCGAAATTCCGCGGCGAGGCTACTTGACTGCTGTTGCCGAATTCTGCAAGCAAGCAAACGGACAGACTATACCAGCAGGCGGCTATCTGTCACTGGCGACCCGTGTCTTTCTTGACGGCGGAGGTGATCCTTCTACAAACGGAATGCCGGGTTATGTCTATTTTGAAGTGCATAACAAGCAAAGTTCCGCCTCCCACACGATTGATGGTGAGTAATTATCGAACATAAAATAGCTTATAATTGCTCATATGCAAGCTAGTAAACGACTGTACCTCCTATCTGCAAGAACTCTCAAACGACAATTCCAAGTGTTGGGGCAGCGAACACTCCGACACCAAGGGAGGGACCTGGCAAGTCGGATCTAACGCCATCTCCTACCATGCGTTGGGTGAGAGCGTCCCACCAGCTCAGGACGCTGTAGATAAGCTTTATACGAACGGGGCGCTATCGACGTTGGGTGGCAGCGGTAACGTGGCTCTCAGTCCGTTTCCTTTGACCTTTATATCAGATGTGATTCCCTTGCCATGCCATAGCCACAACGACTATACACGAGATATACCGTTGTATGATGCACTCAGCGCCGGCTGTATGAGCGTTGAAGCAGACGTCTGGCTGCATAATGGCAATCTGCGCGTTGCGCACACAGACCCGGGAGACAGCGGGCCGACAATTCAAGATCTGTACATCAATCCGCTGATTGCGCTGCTAAATGCGCAGAATCCTAACGGCGGCAACGCCAATGGTATTTATCCACAGAGAAGCAGTCAATCCCTCGTGCTTCTCATCGACTTCAAGAACGACGGCACCACGACTTGGAACGCAGTATACACCGCTCTGCAGCCATTGAGGGAAGCTGGTTATTTGAGCTACTGGGACGGATCTGAATTTGTATCACGCCCCATCACCATCGTTGCCAGCGGAAATGCGCCCTTGGCTCAGGCTACAAATACCACAGCCAATCCTGACCATGACATGTTTATGGATAGTCGTGTGAATGAGTCACTGGAGGGCTATGATACTTCTAATACATACTACTCGAGCGCAGATTTTGAGAGTGCCGTCACTAGCTCAGGATCAGCACCTCTGTCTTCTTCTAACCAAGCAAAGCTGACAGAGCAATTGGACGCAGGTCATGCAAAAGGGTTTCTTGTTCGATACTGTATGTTGAATTACAACCCTAGACGGTGACTCGCAAAGGCTAATGTATTATTAGGGGACATTCCTAGCACTGACTTGTGGCAGGAACTGGTAGATGCAGGTCTGGATAGGCTTAATGTAAGTTTCCTAAGTGCGCTCTGTTTGCAGAGTTCTATTCTAAGCTAATCGGACAGGTTGATGATCTCGAGGCTGTGGCGGGCATTGATTTCCACCTATCGTCATGAAGTTTTACTTCCAACATCTTCCATTCGATTGATGTTCCATGTCGCCCCATGAGTTGTAGAATACCTACTGGAGATAGCTTGCCGAGATCAAACGGGTGTGAAACGTAATTTTAGTGAATCATACAACACACATCTTGCCCAGGTGATAGGCCTACTGTCCAGGTCGCTAAGCATATCTCATGGTCTCGTAACTACGACGAATACTCTTTGCTGACCTAAGCAACATAATCATTGAAAAGATATTCAGAGTAATCAGAAACTATATTAACCAGCAATTCAAGGAAATAAAGAGCCAAAAACTAGTCAGCGCCGTTGAAGTGTGCTGCATATGAAGCGGCATAGATATTCATATCTTTCACATATCCACCGAGTCGCTTTGGCTGCCATCCAAGTAACTGCTCTGCACGGGCCGAGCTACCGCAAAACGTGGTGCTCAAAGCCTTACAAAAAGTATCATCACCATGTCCGATTAGTTGTATCTCACCCTCATATCCCCAGCAAGCAGCCAGGGCGTTGAAAATTTCACACATACTTTCCTGGCTAGTCACAAGATCAAAAATAGGATATACGTCAGATCCAGCAATTAGAGGCAACTTCTTAACGGCGTTGACGAACGCTGTAGCCGAGTCGTCAACGTGGATCAAACCAGGTTTTGACTTGGGGTCCAGAGGCACTTGAATAGACTCGGATATTTTATTTTTCGTAGCCTCGAATATTGGCGCGATGAATGAGGACCAGACTGCCGGCTGACGTCCGTACACGAGCGCAGGTCGTAAAATCATAACGTCTAGCACGCTGTTTGCAGCAAGAATTGCATTCTCGAGGTCGACTCGCCATGCAACCAGTTCTGGTGGTGGTGTTGCTGCGTCGGGGCCCACGATGTCTAGATCAGTCACGGCCTTGTCCGAAGAACCATGCACCCAAGTGCCAGAGCAGTATATAAAACCCAGCTTGGGACCACGGGTACCACGAGATTGGTAGGCGTCAAGACGTTCTTGAGCGACCTTCTTGATGTTTTCGAGAAAACTGTGAGCTTGCTGCAGGGCTTGGGCACAGTCGATAACGATGTCGATGGAGGAGGACCGAATAGCCGACAGATACTGCTCTGGTTTCTTGACGGGATCGGGGCAAAGAACAGGGGTGATTTCCTCTCGTGCCAATTGCAAAGCTTTTTCAGGAGATCTAGCCACACCGTAGACAGTGTGCTGGCCCGTTTGAACGAGAAAATTGGCAACGCGATTGCCCAAATACCCCGTGGCACCAAGGATGAGAATTCTCGGCATTTTGGACTAGATCAATGTTTCGCCTTTTGAACAGGGGTATTGCTTGTACAGTAGCAATGCAACTTGATAATCAAAAGAAGAGATTTTCCAATCATAAACCTCATCATCGTTCTTATACCACCAGCCTGTTTGACGTAGTACGATGTATCCCCTACACGATGCCGGACATAGACGTTGATGCCTCCGATCGACCTTGGTGGGATCCAAAGCAGTCTTCATTATTTCCGTAGTCGATGACGAAAGTCATCACGTAAACAGGGACACCAAAGACCTACCGAATCGATAGGGTGCAACAGCTTTTCAGATTTGTTCCTCGCAACACTGAGCAAGCAGATCAGTCGGCGTGTTCTGGTTCAGAGTACGACGGCCGTAGCGGCAATAAAGATATGTTTGTTGTCCATCTATTTGATCCCCTTCCTATACCTCCTCGGAGTTAGCGAGATCTAACTCCGACAACCCTTTCCTCCACCATACAGAGGAAGAATCGAAGACCGTTTTACTATGCATCTAGTGACCGTGAGAAATACTCGTGGGCAATGCGGACAGCATATATAATGTATCTGTATTATGTATCATGTATCTTGGGAGGAGGGTTGATTAGGGTTCATCAGGGTTCAGTCGCCATGTTGACCTAACATAACTCCCTGTTGGTGAGAACTCCGAGAATCCCCCACCACTGGATGTACCTTCTCCAAGATCACCAGTCACTTCCAGTAAAGAACTGTGCTATGACACTAATAAACTCCACGCCGATTCTAACGTGTGTTTATTGGACCTGCCTAGCCCAGCTATGGCGACATTGAGTGGGGTAACGTCGTGATGGCTGCTATTTCTCTCGTGCAATCATCGCAATACCTTCATCTTTATGTTCTCTGCCACAATATCCCCCCACGAAAAGCTCAAAGTGGTGTTCAAGCTATTCGCTCGAAATACTAGGTCGGCATGTCTCGATAGCAGCCATCATGTCGGCGTCTCCGAAAAGTCGAGTCACGCGCACAAAGCGAGCATGCGATGGATGTCAGATTCGCAAGGTCAAATGCGAAGGGGGACAGCCCTGTCTGTCTTGCGCAAATACAAAGATCGCGTGTACATTCTCTCGTGCAGTGCATACGCGGGGTCCTCGTCGCATGCGTGAGACGACAAGGACTACCATAGAGAGAATACAGCGTGCAGAGCGACAACAGTCTTATGTTGACGAGCGCCATATCAGCTTGGAGAATGATCCAGTGGAGGTCGTGTCGACACGGCGTGGGTCAGTCAACCTTGGAATGTATGCAACTTCTTTCAAAGTTGGCGTCAATTTCTAACTGACCGCGTTATATAGGGCGTGGAATCGCATCCCGATTGGTACGCTTGCACCACAACTATACATATACCATTTGAAGATGTTCCCCGTATGGCCTATCGTCAACGTCGATAAATTAATTACCGACCTGCGACAAGGGGACCGAGATATTCATGATCACCTCGAGACGTATGCCTTGGCCACCTCAATTGTCGCCGCGACAGTCGCTCAGCTAAGACTCGACCAAAAGGATGCCGAATACCCGGGCATACTGCGAGCGAGTGATATGGTATATGAGTGCGAGAGAGCGTGCAACCTCATACGGTACAAGAGCCGGCTTAATTTGAACACCATCCGAATATTGTTCTTTCTGCACATTTACCACGAGAATCAACAGCCTGGATGCGCTGAGTCATTGTTGTATTTGCGTGAATCGATATCGATAGCCCAGATTATGTCTCTGCACCAGGAAAAGTCATATACAGGTCGTGATGTAGACGAACAAAATCTCCGTCGGTGGATTCTGTGGCTACTGTTCGTTACAGAGCGAGGCGTATGCCTCCTTCACAAAATGCCTGTCATAATCAAGACAAACATTGCACTGCCCTCGATGACCTGGTATGACGGGCAATCTGTGCTCCCCGCATTTATTCAGTTGATAAATCTGTTCTGGACTTTTGAGCAAGCCGGGCTCTTCAATGTCATAGGAGATGACGATAGTACTGATCTCTCATCCGTGGTTAAAGCTACTGCTATTCTTGATTCTCAAACAGTGGAAACCCTACAGCGAAGACTACACGAAGTGGTTAAAGAGCAAGTCCCTATTTCGGATGTGCAAAAAGTGGATATCTGCGTCACGCGACACTGGATGAAAATGATCCTGTGGAAGCTGTGTTCGCCCTCTTCCTCAAGCAATAATGTGTCGCTTGCGTTGCCTCTCAGTGCAGCGTCGGATTTTTTGAACACCGTCAGCAGGCTACCTACCTCGGCCATCGAAGCCCATGGTCTAACAATAGTAAGTATTCCTCCGAGTCGTCGGAGTGATACCTGTCTAACTTTATGACCAGCAATTGAAAATCGTAGAAATTGCAAGCTCGGTTGTTGATGCAGTATCACATTTGGCAACACTTCCTGTCGCTCTACCGAATTGGACAAACGATCTATCACCGACCCGCATTCTCACGCATCTGGATTCCTTGATGTCCTCATTCCGCCACAAAGCTGCGAAAAGTCTCATCGACCTACTGTACCAAAAGACAGCAGAGGTACATGCTAAAACCAGATGCACACCACTATCAAACGTGTCTCTTCTCGACAATGAACGCAACCATACCCAAAACCCATTCGACGAATACGACGACAACACTAACCGAGGACAAAGTCTCTTGTTCTTGCCGACTTTCGACGAAGCCTTAGTATCTATGGAGACGAGTTTAGTCTCGGGTTCAGCGGATGATGTATCGCATTGCTTTTCTGATCAACATCTAAACGACATACCCAGCGTTGGAATCGACTCCCGAGGGAGGCTTCCCGTGGCTATGCTGGACCAGTTTATCGGCCAAGGCGTAGTCTCCTCGTTACAGCAAACATCTGAATCGGGGCTAAACCCCGTCATATCATTATTCGTGGACAATAACGAATCATCAGTATCCACAGCGACCCCTTTCACACCGGATCATTACGAGCTCGGCAACGAAACTCCTGGAGAAACACTCTTCTGAACTCGAGCAACTTCTATACTTTCAGCATTGTTGTAACGGAGTTACATCTGTTTGACGGCGTAAACTTAACCCGTAATCTGGATTGAGCGAGATTGCATGGATCTCCGGCCCTGAACAGCCCTATCAACATGTCGCCTTGGCGCGTCACCTTCAAGCTCTTGCCGAATCTGTTGATCACCAATCTCCTGTCAGAAGATATACTGCTATGACTAATATTCTAAGGCTACATTGAGTGGACTGCAGTGCAATTTTTTGGCGGTCAATTTGATCAATGTGACACATGCACTGCAGTATACAAACACCGCCATCTATTCAAATAACATGAGAAATGACGAAGCAATTAGTCCTGGCGAATTGGATCCAGAGGCGGCTTGTTTGCTAGGATGGCGTCGATCTGCTCCATGATGTCGTGAGTGAGCTTGGGAAGCAATTTCAAACTCGCGACATTGTCGACAATTTGTTCTGGCCGCGACGCTCCCGTTATGACGGACGAAACATTGGGATTCTTTAAACACCAAGCCAATGCCAGCTGAGAAAGCTTGAAGCCCAACTGATCAGATAACTCCTACATTGGTCATCTGGTTAGTCTTGTTCTATTATATGCAGTAGCGATATACGTACCTGCAACTTGGTTACTTTTTCAATAGTAGAAGTCCACTCCTCGTTTCCATAGCTTTGTTCACGAACACTTTTCACGTATTTGTCATTACTGTCTGCAAATCTAGATCCTGGCGGGGGCGCTGTAGGATGAGAGTTGTATTTCCCACTCAACAATCCCATCTTCAACGGGGAGAACGTCGTCAGACCCAGTCCGCAGCGAGAGTACAATCGCTGGAATTCACCTTCGACTTTCTTTCGATCCAGCAAGTTGTACAGTGGCTGTTCAACAATCGGAGCAATCAATCCAAGAGACTTCGCTATTCCGCACGCCTCCTGTATTTCGTCTGCAGACCATTCCGATGTTCCCCAGTAGAAAGCCCAGCCTCTCTCGATCACGTAATGAAATGCGCGAACTGTCTCTTCCATTGGGGTTAGACGATCGGGCCTGTGTGCGTATATTATGTCGACGTATTCCAACTGCAGGCGGTTCAGGGAAGCTCGTGTGCCTTCAATGATATGTTTCCGAGAAAGACCGTGGTTGTTGATTAGAATTTCACCATTTGCCATACCCCAATTCAGCTGCGAGAGTCAGGTAAATCAATTGCTCTATACCCATTGATCGCTAATAACTTACTTTGGTACTGATGACAAAATCACTCCGTTTCCATCCAAGCATTTGGATGGCTTCTCCCATTGCGATCTCGGACTCGCCATTGGCATAGCTAGAATTCAAAAATCATTGAATCAATTGTAGTCCATGCTGACAGGAACGATTGGACATATTACCTCTCCGCTGTATCGAAAAAGTTAACGCCGCATTCGTATGCTTGTTTCATGCATCGCATAGTTTCCTCTAACAAGTTCAATCATTAGTAAGTAAACGGTATCCCGTCATGAACGTCCTGAGTGTACCTTTTCCAACATGTCCGCCAAATCTGCGCATCGAATTAGTCCCAATTCATGAAAACAAAAGAGAACACTCACGTAACCCAACCCCCTAAACCGATCGCCGAGACATGTAATCCTGAATTACCGACTCGACGATAGAGCATATCTTTGTTCTTGTTGGGCCAAGCCATCGTATGGTTCCTGAGCGCACACTTGAATGCGAATCTCTTGAGTACTTGCGAGACTCGAATGTGCTATATCTGTCGGACAAATTTTAACAAAACATTAGGCAGGCAACAAGGTTGACTGAAACAAACCACGTATTCCAGAAGAAAAATTATACTTCGTCGAGCGGGGAGAGGAGGGGCTCGGAGAGATTTTCGGGGAAGGAAACATACCCAATGCGTCACGGCGGTTAGGATTCTGATACTTGCCTTTTTTTGGGTTGATTTTCAATTGATTAAAGGGTGAAATTATCTAACATGCTTCTAGCCTCACCTACAAGCACGGAAAAAATGGTTTCATCGAGCATCATATGCCAGACTAGCTATAAGTCGATGTGTAATATATATGGCTCAGTAGATGGCTGGGCCTTTCATCATGTACGTATAGCATTCAAATGACAAATCAACCTGGCTCTTCCGAATCGACTAATCCATACATGACTGGGTCATCGCAAAAAGTACTTTGGTTCGCTAAACAAATCCCGAGGTCGTTCTAATTAGTGACTCTCAGCTAGAGCCTGTCGCCTTGACTGGGAGTTCGGATCGAGATATGGTGCTTCACCAAGACTACACACTCGATCACCAATTCTGGTATCTTCATAATCATAGGTTGCGCAATGCCAGTTTGATCGGTTATCCCATATGGCAACATCGTTCTTATTCCATTTATATCGAACCTGGGCATCGTGGTTCTGAGTGACAAGCTGCATGAAATGATTAGTAATCTTAGGTATCTTTCTTGCAGATTGTGTGTCGACTCACATTGAAGAGATATTCTAATAGTATGTCTGATTCATCCTTGGTGACCCCATTTATGCGCTTCGTAAAACCTTTATTGACAAAAACCGATTTCCAACCGGTCACGGCTATCATAGAATTAGAATTTTGCGCTTTGAACGCACTGCATGACTTGAAACTTACGGTTAGAACGAATCACCGGGTGGACTGCTGTAAGAGATGATCCGGAGTTCAATGGTGAACCCCGAATACCCTCTCGCAGCGGGTTCCCTAGTCGCCTAGCTTCGTCGTGGAAGAATGTCGCATCGTGTGTAGCAGTGAGCCCCTCCAAGAATTGAGCCATCGACGGAGATAGACGATCATAAATCTCGTACCCTGACGCCCAGAGGGTGTCCCCTCCCGTTTCTGGCAAAGTATGGATCTTGAGCATGGCATAGTCGGATGGGACATTCTCAAATGTAATATCGGCGTGCCAGCCCACAGATGCGAAACGAGATGTATCGCTCAATTGATGAGTGAGACCACCACCTTTCTTTTGCTTCTCGCTGCTAATCAGGCTGACTTGATCGCCTAGCTCGCTTCCCTCCTCTGTCAATGGATGGATATGCAATGTGGAGTTGTGAGGCTGTTCCGTATTATTCTTATTGTCAGTGATCTCAATCTGAGTTATGCTGGAGATTGGCCACTTACGCATCCGGCAAGAGTGGAAAGTCTTTCACAGAAATCTTTCATTTGGAGGTGCGTGACATCTTGACTGCGTAGAAACACCACACCACGTTGAGAAACTATACATGAAAAGATCAGTGATTCTTCGCTTCCAATTGTAGCCGTCAATCTTATTCTCCATACCGACTGTCGCAATGTCCTTTATTAAGCGGTCACGATCTTCTGAATCCAATACTTGCGCAATTTGCAGACCTGTGTATTCTCGACCAATGACTGGTGTCAGATCCCTATGTTGTATATCGTCAAGAGACCCGGAATACACCAGTGGCTCATTGATAGTCGGGCGAGCTTGATCATGGCCGCCTCGGATGATAGATCTCTCGATTGGATGTATAGAAGGCATCGTTATCTCAATGCGGGCTCTTCTTTACAACTTTTTGATGGTGTTTTCTCACATCCACGACCCATTGAAGATAGAGGATGGGTGATAAGAGTTTCAAGTAAAAGAACGCCGAGCCCCGGTTGGAAATCGATTCAAACGAAACTACGTACGTAGCTAGAAGCAATGATTCATAAGACGCAAAACCTAATCACTAGCTATGCCTTAACAGTGAATGTCCTCCGAAGCTAAACAGCGCTCGGAAGCTATCTCGGGAGAATTCTCGGATGATTCAAGCATGTGCTCTGATATTGCGGGGGGGCATGTGGGTCATTAATGTGTTATTTTATTCTTTTATCACCTGCTCTATAGAAGATCTCGCAGCCCTCTGATCACCGCAACTGATGCATTGTTCCCCTAGAATGGCCTGATGCATAATGCTCTGTATCTAACTCAGCGCGGGGAAGAATGTCCGGGGTGAGATATACTATGTAAAGAGGGGAACTATTGTGCAGATTACTATAATCTATGTTTCTTTGGTCGATTCACAGTCCATTTTTAAAGTTACAAAGGTTTTTGCATTAGTGCTCAACGCCATTCCCGCCGGGATTGCGACATTTTGGTGTTGATGTTCAAAGCAATTAGCAGCATATGGAAAACAAAAGCTTCAGGTCTAAACGGGTAATGGCCCGGTGGTAAGTATTCAAGAATAATTATAAATAATCTAAATGCTCCTTCAAATTTTTGATGCAGAAATGACATGGTACTGTTCCATAGCCATTTATCTTTCGCTTCACACGCAGTCATACCGCTCCAATGGAAACCGACATCGAAACTGTGGGCGCTGGTAAATATGTGGATTCCAACGCGGAATATCATGCCGATGATCCTGTGAAGCCCACGATAACCGAGGACCTCTCTGAGGTTATTGCGCCGCATCCTTCATACGAAGGCTTTCATCGCTTTGATCCGAGAACCACATGGAGTGCGAAGGAGGAGAGAGCGTTAGTGTGGAAAACAGACTTGTTTTTCCTCAGCTGGGTCTGTATCATGGTCAGTCACAATTTTTGATACACAGGGTGCCAATCATATGCTTATGGTGTCTTTCAGTTCCTTGGGTTGCAGCTCGATCGTGGCAACCTCTCCAACGCTTTGACGGACAACCTTCTTGCAGATCTGAAAATGACGACGAACGACTATAACAATGTACGCGAGACAACTGTCTAATTCATTGACTTTGCATGACAATATCACTGACCCGATATCAGGGCACGACAATTCAACTGATATGCTTTTTGAGCGCTGAATTCCCAGTGCAACTCATCATCAAACGATACGGATTTCGTATTGTGCTGCCAACTATGATGATTGCATGGAGTATGGTATCATGGGCCCAAGCCTTCATGACCAGCCGTGCCTCTTTTTATGTCACTCGAGCGCTTATCGGCGCTTTCGAGGGAGGCTTCATTCCCGGAACGATCTTGTTTGCCACTTATTTCTACAAGGCGCATGAATTGTCAGTACGATTGGCTTTCTTCTGGTCTACACTGAACGTGAGTTTGAAAATTCATCACGATTGAAGGGCTGCTGTCTGATATGCTTTAGATTGCTCGGGTAATCTCGTCTCTTCTGGCGGCAGGCATTCTCCAGATGCGAGGTGTTCACGGAAGGCCGGGCTGGTTTTATCTATTTTTGATCGAGGGCCTCATAACACTTGGGATCGGCATCATTGTGAGAATCATTCTGCTCTTCCTCCTACCAGCATATCTATATACTAATATCTCGCAAAGAGCTTACTTTACTTGCCACGATCGCCCACAAACACAAAAAGCATATTGTATCCAAAATCATGGTACACTGAGCGGCAGGAGGTCATCATGATCAACGTAAGTCAACACGGTCAACTCAGTGCAGAACCACCGGCTAACCCGGCCAGCGACTCCTTCGTGACGATCCATCCAAAGGTCTTACCGAAATCAGCGAGCCCGCAACTCTCAAGGACATTCGAAACGCATTGAGCGACAAATCCATGTGGGGACTCTATTTCATTGGCCTCGTGGCCTACATACCTCAGAGTCCAGTGCAAGGATACCTCTCTCTCACCCTCAAAAGAATAGGCTTTTCAACCTTCGACGCTAATATGCTCTCCATCCCATCTGCTGTACTGCAGATTATTCTGATGTTGCTGTTAGCGAAGAGCAGTGAGTGGTTCGACGAACGCACTTTCCACTGTTTGATTGGTGAATTCTGGTCTCTGCCTTTGTTGGCTGCGCTCTTAGCCTTGCCGGCGCATGGTGACAATTGGGGCCGTTTTGCTATCACCACGATGATTTCGGGATATCCTTATTTCCACCCGATTGTCGCTGCGTGGATCTCGGAGAACACGTTTGATGTGAAAAAGAGAGCTATTACGACTGCTACGTATAATGTGATTGTTCAGATTGGCTCGGTCATTTCGTCGCGTAAGTTTATCCTCTTTGTTCAGGAAAGACTTCATTAGGACAATACTGACTGATCGAAATTCAGAAATCTACCGAAGTGATGATTCGCCATACTATTACAGAGGTAATAAAGTCCTCATCTCCATCTGCGCCCTTTCTCTTGTGACGTTTGTCGTCCAGCGAGAATACCTGCGCTACCTTAATCGGCAGAAAGAAAAAGCATGGTCCAGCATGTCTGAGGAGCAAAAAATACTCTATCAAAACGACCAGGCAGCGCGTGAACTGGACGGAAACAAGAGATTGGATTTCAAGTTCAAGTACTGAGCTGGACTGTTGTTTGAGGTATTATCAAAGATTTAAAGGAAGGTTGCAGCACAATAATGGCAGAGAAAGATATGCCTCATTCCAAAGTTGAGAGGCTGACGCTTAGCAAGTGATTCTGGCTGCACCAGTAGCCAAAGGTATCAAGATTAGTATTTTCTGAATGATATATAACCAGACCAGTCTATCTGAGCCATATACTAATCCGAGATCACCAAGAAAAAACGTTGGTTATCTAATTATATCTACGTATAACTATGTTAGTTAAATTAAGTCAGTTAACTAACGTCAATAACACTGGCCGCTAACTAGAAGGCCCGACCAGGTCTTTTTGAATTACCGTAGATTAAACCCGCCGCAAACCTCCGCAAACGCCGCATTCCTAAAGACCGAAAGATTCGACAATCGTCGTCTCACCACCATATTCATCATCGGTCATCTCGCTAACCAATCATGACCCCAAAGGCTCTTCAGTCTTGCTTTCTGTGCCGACGAGGTAAGCGCCGCTGCGACAAGAACCTGCCTTCGTGCCAGCTCTGCACCCGGAAGGGCTGGAAATGCACTTATCCTCAACGACGTGGCCAGAGATCCGCTGCACCTCCACACAGTCCTGATCGTGGAGAATCTGTCAATAATGATGATCCCACTACGGTCATTACAAACCCTCTTTTGACCCCCTTGACCAATAACAGCGTGCTTGCTAGTCATCGTACCGCTTCTCCGTCGACGTCTTCTTCCTTTGCCGCGAACATGGCCATCAGTTTCCTAGCACCCGACCTCTTTCGGGAGGTGTCTCTCGAGATTCCCCGCACCAATTTGGATATTCCCGAAGATGTTACCTTTCACCTGGGTGACAGGCGTGAGTCGGCTCTTCAATTCTTCCAGATCACATGGATGCCTATCATCAGTCGAAAGCGCTATTTCACCGCTGTGCTAAATCCGCTATCTCCATTGCGACGTCCCACCAGCTTGCTAGCTCTATGCATGAAGCTATGCTGCTTAGGAGTCCGAGATGATGGTGATGAAGAGCGGACCTCGCTGTATCGATTGGTCAAGAGATTCTACTCTGAAGTGGAGAGTACAGAAGCCTTGTGTATTGAAGTCCTGCAGGCAGGTATACTAATTGCGATATTCGAAATCGGCGATGCCATCTACCCTGCGGCGTACTTGACAGTTGGCGCATGTGCCCGATATGGTACCGCTATGGGCTTAGACAAAATAAACCGACATAGAATGGCCGGTGATAACAATCGTGCAATGTCGTGGATGGAAACTGAAGAGAGGCGCAGATCTTGGTGGGGGGTCTTGATCTTGGACCGGTCTGTCATGCCCCTTGTCATTCACAAAGTTGCCTTTCAATGCAGGCTTTTTAGTGTTCCATTGTATTGACGTTTTCGATTGCAGGTTTCTGAACTTTGCGAATCCTTCTCGGGTCCTGGCGACGGAGGATCCAACATTTGAAGATTTTCTGCCTGTGGACGATGAACGGTTTGCCGATGCGGTAAGAACCCTAAGTTCTCTTTCTATCTCATACAAACATATTTCTTCTCTTACGTGTATACATCTACAGACATCGCAACCAGAGGATGCCGTCACCATTTCCCAGGGTTTTGTATTCACGATCGGACACTTCGGCAGACTGGCTCAGGCGACATACCTTATCAGTCAAGTCTTCGACAACATCAGATCTCTTTCTGTATTCCCCGACTATCTCAATGGAGGTGACGTACCAGCAGATGTAGCACAACTCTGTCGCACTATCGAAGCTTTGGTCCGTGCGAATGAGATGGAAATTACAGCCCGAAGGTTATCCTTTTGTTGTCAAAGCTTGGTTTCTTACAGGTAAGCATTACAACAGCCAGTTGTTACTTACGGCGAAAGGTTTAACTTCTTTGATAGCGGGTTGTTCCTCCTTCAACAACATTATTGGGGGCAGTTGAAAGTGAAATCTACGCAGGAGGTGCAGAAACATATGTTTGTCGAGACGCGGAGTGCCATTGATACGCTTTGCCGAATTGCATTAGCACTTCAGCAAGGATCTAATATGATCGACCTGCTACAAGGTCAATGTACCTTTTTCCTAGCTGGTGTCGTTTATCAGGCGCTGTTGGCGCTTATCACCATTGGACAAGGCAACCCATCTGCAGAAATTAGCGACACCATAACCACCTTGACGTGGTTACTCGAGCATGTACGAGGCCGTTGGCCGCTTGCTGGTAAGCTGACAAAAGATACGATAAATATCGAGATCGACAGTTTCAAGTAACTAGTGGATATCTAACATCGAGCGCAGGTGTCTACAAAAGCATTTTGGACGCAAAAGAGGCCTTTTTGGCCGCGGAGGCGCTATGACTAGGAGCCTCGTGGCGTGAAAAGATATGGAGTCCAAGGTACGCCAATAATACCTAGGTACGTCTTCTGAGGCTATACTGACTTATTTCTCAGCCCGAGACCCATGGGCTACTATGCGCTGGTCCCGATCTGGACAAGACGAGGATGGCATACCCCGACATTTCGAAATAGTGACTCAGGAAGTAGAATTAATTTGAGAAATCTCATTTAACTACGTATCTCCCATAATTAAATCTGGCTGATTTTTATCTGCTCTAGTTACAATCGTGAGTGTGAGTTTTGACTACAGGCTACCAGCGCCAGTGACTTGATTGACATTCCTACCGGATGGGATGATCATATAATCGATATCGGCTTATGTTAAACAGAATCATGTAATTTTAGATAAATAGATCAAGGTTACAATTATCTATTTTTCATTCTCATTACCAATCAGCAAAATCAAGGAGTAACGTCCATCCACATCCTTCCAGAACCCCGGTGCTCGTCTGTGGCGCCAGCTCGAAGCCATTGGCACCTCCTATACTTATTCCTCATTTGGGATGATTTATAATACAAAAGCCTCGAAGCAGATTATTGACCTAAGGTGTCTGAATCTGTGGCTTTATCTTCACATTATCCGGCTCACAGATGTACGTGTCATTGCGGACATTGCGGACTTTTAGCGGTCGCCGCTGTTGGCGTTGCGGCGTTGCCTCGTTGCCGCTGATCATTTAATCATCAACATTGGCTGTACTTAAAATCGAGTCATTCCCATCTCTTGTCAGTAATCGGAACAACTCGATAACAATTCATACTTCCCTAATCCGGCATCTGCTCTGTTGACCCCATCTGAATTCTCCTGAATCAACGTCATCAAGACACATCCATGGCTGCCAGCAAGAAGTCGTCCATCCTAATTACAGGGTACGTTAATTCGCATGTCTGCATCCAAAATCTACACATACTTACTCTACTAGCTGCTCGCAAGGTGGAGCGGGAAATGCGCTGGCCTTGGAATTTGCGGCGAGAGGCTTACGAGTCTTCGCAACAGCTCGTTCTGTCGGATCGATGAGCAATCTGTCAGAGAAGGGAATCGAAACTCTACCCCTAGACGTTACTGTTCCGGGGAGTATTGTAGCCCTGAAGGACGAGATCTCAAAGCGGACTGGCGGTACCCTGAACTATCTATATAACAACGCTGGATCAAGTAAGTTTCATATCCTACGGGAGATCGTGGGATTGCATGTCGTCTATCTCAACAGATGCTTAAGTCTATTAAAGTGTACGAGGCTCCGGCACTAGAAGCCGATCCCAGCCAAGTCCGCAAAATGTTCGACACCAACGTATTCGGTCTATTTGATGTCGTCACAACATTCACGCCTCTCCTCATTGCAGCAGCGCGTAGTTCCAACACAACTCCCACAATAATCAACGTCGCTTCTATCCTTGCCCGAATCCCTTTCCCGTTTGCATCTGCATACAACGCAACCAAGGCCGCGGTATCCGCCTATTCTGATACTCTACGACTAGAACTCAGCCCTTTGGGAATTCGAGTCGTCACGCTCTTCATGGGCGAAGTTTCGACTAATCTTCGGTCTGCAGACAGTATTAACTTCGGGCCTGAGAGCATCTATGCCGACGTCGAGAGCAAGGTTAAGGAGAGGACGGAGCACAGCGCGAAGGTTTCGGTGACACCAGATGTGTTCGCCAAGCAGGTTGTTGCCAAAGTTCTGGGTGACAATAGTGTCAACTATATCTGGAAGGGGACAAATGCTTTTATCGTGTGGTTGCTCAATGCGGTTGGACCTCGAAATGTATTTGATTCCACTGTGACCGGACCTGTTGGGCTTAGTGACAAAAGTGTAGTGAAAAAGATACGTGAACGTGGGCAGCACTTTGTCAAAGAGCGATAACGAGGCCGGGACGCTTGATTGATCAAAAGAGAAATTGTTAGATAATTAATATAGTCTGTGCTTTACAAATATGATATTGCCTATAGTTGTATCTCTGCGCCTCCAGGGCTGTATCTTTTAGATTCGAAGTTCTCCTAGCGACCTCTATGATACTATTTCATTAGGACTCGAGACTTGAATTATCAAATCTTGTTACCAGTAGTATGAATTTTTATACAATAACAGAAAACCCCGTTTTGAAGTGTCAAAGGACTGTTAAGTAGTTACTAATTATCAAATATACCACCACTCGATAGTTGTTAGATGAGTATACTATATGATCAATCGCGAGTAATTTGAATTACCAGCTAACACAATGAATCATGTATGCTATGTGTATCTTTTAGATTGGCTCCTAGAGAGCTCTATCTAATGACTAATCACGACTGGAACATATGTTAATAGCAATTTGAATTGGGTGAAAGTTGCTGCTGGTATAGATATGTGCACCGTGAAAGGAAGCCCCTTTCGCAGCCTCGAAGGACCTTGCAAAAGTCATTAATAAGCACTCTTAGTATTTGCTATGATATGAACAATATAATTAAGTCGCAAACAATTTGATTATCATTTAAACTATCATCTACATAACGAACTCTATATGCTATCAATTCCTGGACATGGTTGTTCAGAACCAGCACGTCCCGACATCGAGATTATTTGCCCGCCAATGACCCATTTCTCACTTCGTGGAGATCTTTCAGAACACGCCGTGGCCGGCCATCGTAGTTTTTTGCTCTCATCCACTCTTCCAAATTAGGGATCCGGGAGCTGTGAATGCGGTCAAGAAACGCCATATCACGGGTTGCCCCCTTTCCCTCACTCCAATAGCGCCACCAAGCCGTGAAATTCTCTCTCCAGGTCATGAACGACTCATCACGAGGAACATTTGGGTTGACCGCCCAGTTTGAGTAAGCCCCGGGATACGGCTCTGCCTTTTCTAAATACTGCTCCAGAGGCACGCGCTTATGTATGCCTTTTTTGCCCGTCACTTTTGTGAAGGTTGCCACAATTTCGGCAAAGCTGACTTGATCTGTTGCAACTTCGAGGTCAAGACCAGCGGACTCGGAAGGATTGTCGAATATCCATAGACTGTACACCCCAATATCATCGAGAGCAATCAAGGGAATTTTACCATCGGCTATCCAGGAAATGTGGTCAGTTTACCCCTCAAGGCAAAGAAGAAGAAAATAAAACTCACCTGCGGGATTCTCCCAGACGAATGAACCATCAGTTTGCTCCTCAGGGACAAACATTCCATCGTAGAGCATATCCATGTATGGCCCCGTTGTCAAGAGTGAAGTCTTCATGGTAGATTGTCCATGGCTCAGGATCAGATCACCAATGCGGCCTTTGGCGTCGTTATGTCCCCAATGATACTGCTCGTCCCAGCCAGCCTTTCGAAGAGCATAGTCGGTATTGGCAAAAACGTAATGCTTGACACCATGGTGTCTGGCGATTTCATATGCACGAATACCGTAGAATAATTCATTTTTCTCTCCAATCGTGAAGCCATCTAGGTTCACCCACGCGCCGTAAACGCCAGTAAAAGCAGCGTGAAGGTCTTTCTGACTATCCTGAGATCCTTGTAGAAGCGTGACGTTCGGCAGGGCACCCAGCTTTTTAGCTTGGTCTGAAGCTGGATTTCTAGTCAGTAGTCGCACGCTGTAGCGACCGCTTTTGGAGAGGGCTGTGAGATACTATTAGAGAGGTGCACTTTTCCCGAGGCCACATAGCTGATAAACTAACCATTGACGACAGGACTGCCCTGAGCCCCGGTTCCTCCAATGACGAGGATTAACTTGAGATCTTCCATGATCACAATTTAGTATTTCGAATGTGTCTCGCACGAGTTAACATCAATTGTGTGAAAAAAGTGTACTCACTCTTATTGTCCAGGAATGTTTGGTCAAGATATAGAACATTTTCACTCGTCAGGCATCATGATCATCTGCCCCCCGACCTACTTTGGCTACCACTGATTTGTAATATAAGAATAATTACCAATTGGCAGAACCCAATCACCGAAGAACGTAGAATGTTATCATAGCTTCGCCGACAGGAGTTTCTGCAAATGCCGATCAACACGGCGAGTCACGCAAGGCGCAGATTTGTCATTGTGGAATTTCCTCTGTGCACTCTATATCTCTCTTGACTTGCGTAAAATTAGTAATAGACGAACACTAAGCAACAGAAGTATGCATAATACTTCATTTAAACGTAATCCAGAATTGCGGACATTGTGCGGGTGTCTGCGGACATTGCGGACATGTGGCTTGCGCGGACTAATCCGCAAATCTGCGCAACACTGGAAAACCTTCGAATGGCAATTGACTAGTCATGCAGTGAGTGCGAGGAGGATGAGCTGCATTTGATTAAGCTCCTAGGTGCAGTAAGATCTTTATAAGAGCAGACTTCACTGCTCCCCCGAATTACAAAGAGTTGTAGAATCACAAACACTTCGTGGCGACCTTCGAGCCTGAAGAAGCTGCTATCTCTAAATTTTTCGACACCAGACATTTAGAATGTCCAAGCTTATTGTTGTTACCGGCGCAACCGGCCTGCAAGGCTTAGGCGTCATCGATGCTTTGTCTGCAAATCCTGATTGGAGGATTCGAGGTATCACGCGCAATACGAATGGTGAAAAGGCTAAGGGCCTGGCCGAGCGAGGCGTTGAAATGGTAGTTGCCGATCTCGATAATGAAGAAAGCCTTGTCAATGCATTCGTAGGCGCAAACGCCATCTTCGCCGTTACAGATTTTTATGAGCCCTTCGGCACAGGGATTGGGCCTGTAAAGTCTAAAGAAATTGAGTACAACCGAGGGGTAAATCTAGCCCGCGCCGCTACGAAGACTGCCACTCTCGAAACCTACTTCTGGAGCACCTTACCTGCTGCGAGCAAGTTGACCAATGGGGAGGTGGAGGTTCCTCATTTCGATGCCAAAGGAGCCATTGATGAGTATATCAAGAATGACCCGGCCTTGAACGCAAAGACTATATTTCTTTTGACTGGATTCTATCCGTCCAACTTTGGCTATCCGCCTTTTGCTCCAATTTATTCTGTATGGATTTATTCTTCTTTTCTCACTGATGATGCGCGAGTAGTGTCATTTGGCTAATCAAACGGCAAAATAGAAACCAGCCGCAAGATGGCTTCTTGTCCTCCCAGCAAGTCCTTCATCCTACCTCCCATCACTAGGCTCCGTGAGCAACATCGGCGTTACTGTTAGCGGTTTACTCCAGAGCCGATACCCCAAGACAGCGAGCACACCAAGGGGAGGTCGGTATGTCCACGTCACAACTGGCAAGTATCGGATGCAGGACTACTTCTCCAGATGGGCTGAGATCGCAGGAAAGGGAAAGTTACAAGTTTTATCAGCCCCATTTGAGCAGTTCGAAGAGCTACATGGAATGTGGGGGACTGAACTGGGTCTTATGGTCAAGTTCTGGGAAGTTGCTGGGGCTCCCAAGATGTGGGGGACAGTTGGATACGGCGATGTTATGATTGATTCTCGCGATCTTGAAGGTGTGAAGGAACGTCTCCTTACTGCTGAAGATGTCTGGAGAAGGGAGAATTGGGATTGACACTGCTATTCCTATGATTTATAGTCAAGTACCGGTGATTTAACGATAGTGTAATTTTAGTGTTGGTTAGAGTTAGAGTATTTGCACAATGAACTACCGAAGAGCTATGGTGCTATGTAACAAAACGTCAGAGAATGAAATATAATATGGCTGATATGATCACTGTTTCACTGAAGCTGACTATTGGCCAGCCCGGCGCTTCACATCAAGATCCTCAGGACAAGTAGGTCCTAGGTTAGCGAGTCTTAATTCCAAACGACCAAGTACAGAATATTAAAGCTTTGAGTGCTTGTTCTACCGGCTCTGACATCCCCATAACGACCGATAGCTGCTGCTTTTACCCCTCATCTTGCATCACATGTTTTGCTATTTCACAAATTGCCGAAATAAAAACCTCGTAGCTTTCATATCCCAGCTTTTGCTGATTACTGATCAGAAGACTTCTGAACCGAGCCGTACTACCGTGAACGCGGTACGCGGCTATTCGCGGCGAATATAAATGTCTGGGTAGATGACTTCTTCATACGAAGACCGTCCTTTCAGTCAAAAACTTCTGCACTCTTTTGGTCGAGATTAGAGCCGTGTTCTTATACAATCTACAATGTCGTCAATTGAAAACTCCGTCCAAGTGTCGAAAACCGACGAAGGTATTACAACCATAACCCTCAACCGACCACATAGGCGCAACGCAATTGATCATTCAACCGCCGAGCAGCTTTACCATGCTATTCTCGAGTTTGAAGATGATGAGACCCAGAAGATAGGTATTCTGTATGGTTCCGGCGGAACCTTCTGCGCTGGCTTCGATCTGCACGAAGTAGCCAAGGCATCTACTTCTCCGCTTGAAGGGAGCGACGAATATAAAGGACCCAGATTCAGCGTTGAAGCCGATCGCGTCCAAGGCCGGAATGCAGGTCCCATTGGACCCTCTCGGCTCCAAGTGCGCAAACCCCTGATTAGTGCTGTAGCAGGATATGCAGTCGCAGGTGGACTGGAATTAAGCCTTATCGCCGATCTTCGTGTCGCCGAGGAAGACGCCGTTTTCGGAGTATTCTGTCGGCGGTTTGGTGTACCACTGATTGACGGCGGTACGGTGCGATTGCAGGCTATCGTTGGATTGGGTCGAGCGCTTGATATGATCTTGACAGGGCGAGCTGTCACCGCACATGAGGGTTTGCAGATGGGTCTTGTAAACAGGATTGTCGGTAAGGGTGAGGCATTAGCCGAAGCGGTTAATATCGCGAGACAACTTCTTACGTTTCCACAAATGTGTATGAACGTGGATCGGGCGTCATGTTATTATGCTGCTTACGATGCCACTTCATTTGAAGATGCATTGAAGAACGAGTTTAGCAATGGAGAGAGTGTGATAATGCAGGAGGGCGTCCATGGGGCATCTCTATTTGCGGCTGGGGTTGGAAGGCATGGATCGAGCTTATAACTCTACTATGGCAATGGAATGGTCAATAATGAAGAGGGTGAAAGGCTCGCCCATGAAATACCTGGGTTCTGGGAGCTTAGGCTTCATCGGACAATAACCGCGCTGACTCCTGCTGCTCGACATCAAATGCGAAACTCAACTCACTCAGCAACGTCTTCGCGTCGCTGTATTGATCATGGAATGTTAAAGTGTAACGGAGAACAGGAATAGAGATCCTAATTCACTTCGATAAATCTCTCAAAGTCCATGTGACAACTGATCGCCGTAGTTCTAGCGACACAATGGCCGGGAAATTAGGATCCTGCACATGACCAACATCAAGAAGCTCCCCTTCAATTTTTTTGCATTTGTCTAGCCAGAGGCAATGATTCTGGAGTTACGCACGCATAGACAAGTTTGGCTGCTCCGTCTCCAGAGTAAACCAAATTCGAATTGATTTTATTTGGGAAATACCAGCCGATTCGATTTCATTGTTCCATCTTTCACAGTACTTTGCTTTCTGCAAACATGACGAGTTCAAAGATCGAATTGATAAAAGTTCTTTGCATTTGTCCCATGTAGAGAAGCAGGAAGAAGCTTTGTCGCACGTCGGAGGTGATGTGAAGAATTCTGCATCCCTATTATTATTTGTGTCTCCATCTTCTAAAAAGGCTCGTACAAATGACGAGTCTTTCGAGGTATTTCCTTGCTGGTTATATAAAACACTCTGCTGCACTGGCTCGTATCCGGCTAGAAAATTGGTTTGTAGTGGATTCATGTATTCTTCAGTAGACCCTTCGTCCTCCGCGACTGGATTTACGTTTTTTCTCGTTCTCTTCATATGTGTTGCGAACTCATAAGCCTTAAAGTGACGGAAAATACTACATGCCTGCCCAGCTCAACCGGACAGCATCCACAAGATGCCTGTAAAGTAAGTATCATTACGCTCTTCTGTACCGCGGCGCGCTCTGAAGAACTCTCGTCATCTATTATCTCCTCGACTTTGTCATCTCTTCTCGGACTGTCATTTCAGTTATATCTGGCAACATCAACATGTCAGACAGGAACGATAGTATACCACTAAAGATGGCGGCGGTATTCGTGAGATCTTCCCCGGCTAAATTTCCCCATGCAATCCCGTCCGTAGAGTAGAACAAATCACCACGCAATTTGCTGTGCCAGGCACCTGTCCAACCCGATATTGAAGACTTACTACTTATACAAAACATTTTTAAGCTCTACACCATTGATAAGTAAGGACAATAATAATAAATGCGATTCTGCATGCTGTGAGTGTCAATGGAGAGAAGTTTCTGGTCTGTCTTGTTAAGAGTCAGAATATGGGCAGTTGAGGTTGGCCGTGGCGGCAATGCGGATTGCTGAACTTGACTTTACAAATAATGGAACAATTTTCCAAGGGAGGTGAGAGAAATTGGCCGGGCGAGGATAACCTTGGAATAGTTTGTATCTGGTATGCTCGCGTCGAGAATTACCCAAATGAAGGTGTGTCCATTCCCCAAAGTTATCTCCCTCCTTTCCATGGACTGTTTGGCTTCGTGGCTGGAGACATTATCGTCGCCAGCCGTGAAACTACTGTTGGTTGCCGACAGGTACAACAAGGCGACAAAACCTTGAAAGATCATCGAATATCATATCGCCATTGTCAATTCCTTCCGAGGTGCAGATTGGTTCGGGTTGGCCAATCCCCGGCGGTTAAATATGAAAGAAGAACGTCGGTACGGTAAAGATTTGTAAATTACGATCTTTTCATGTCAGATCCTGGACACCCCTTGTCTCGTAAGTATGGAGAATACAAGCCTTTGATTGGACGATGTTACTTAGTCATTACCCGTCCCCCAGATCAACCAATCAGAATGTGTTTAACAGCTCGGTTCGGTTGTCTCAGAAAATAAAATACGTACTAAAACGATATGTATTTTAACGCTCGTATCATGAAGACGAGCTAATTAAGATTCCTCGGCACAATGCTAGCACTATAACTCCATTATGTCCGGTGATTATACAAAATTTCGAAGGCCACAACGAAATACTGGACTATAAATCACGAAATACCGAAAAATCACGCGTAAAATCGGCGTTGTACTCGTAGAAAGAAGAAATGCTCATAGATTCCTGCTCCGTCACGCTGCCCACATGGTTCAAGGTTTAGCTTTCCAAAATACCCAATTAGGATTGTTATTAAAGTGCTCACCGGCTATCAGGACAAACTCTTGTTCGTACATATTATTGGCTGTAGATCTCCCTGAGATAACAAGGTCTTGTCCACGTGTTTGCCATGCTACAATCACCCGGTTCTCGGTTGTGGAAAGCTGTGCCGAAGAGCTCATTGGCTTCCGGATGCATGAAAACCAGCTTAGACGCGGTCATATGGAAGCCATTAACCAGAGCACGCTGCGGGCGCTCGCGCCTGGGAGATATTGCCCCAGCCTTTTGAGTCGGGTTTAGGCTATTGACGAGTCACGAGACCGACTGATCTTGAGTCTGTCATGCTCAATTAACATGGTGTTTGGAAACTTGTTCAAAAAAACTACGCTACACGTCCGTGCGAAGTGTTGTTGTACACTCTGATTCCTGATAAGATCTTTAAGATGACCATTTTCTCTCTTTATTTGATGAGTACTTTCCGCTCAACATGTTGATCACAATAGACAAGTAAGCCTACTGCGTACACTGTTTACTTGTACGGCTGATCGTCATATAACAATTGCGGGGAAACTGTTATATCACGATCTTGAGAGCCTCACAGACCAGGCTCAGCAACTGGTCCCCTAATTCCTATCCACGACGATGGCTTTTTATGTAGTATACCGTATCTGCGACACGATATTGCGCTCAATTTTGCCGATATTTGAACCCGTCTTCTTAAAAAAGACAAGCCCGACAGTGACTAGCCTAGAAAAAGAGGCTAAAGAGCTAATCATTTGGGCTTTCCGACATTCCGCGCAACGGACTCGGTTCCCCCACTAATCTGGAGACTAGTCTTACCCCGGGTCTGGAGTCTGGAGTCTGTACGTACTTGTCTCGCCCTAACTCGTGGCGAACGTATACTAGTAGTATTAGGCTGAATTCAAGGACCCGGAAACAACCACTGCTATTCGTTTGTCCCTTTCTTGCCGGCTTAGCTTACTGCTTTATCCAGCGGTAGGGTATAGTCATTTCATGGCGGATGACCATTGGCCAATTCATTTATAGTCATCAAATAAGCATCAGGTGGTCCAGACTTCCCTGTATTGACCGGCTATATTGCAGACAGAATGATTTCCCCGCATCTCCAGCCGCATCTCCAGGCGCGTTTCCAGGCGCCAGAGTACAAAAGGAAGCGTGACTTCCAGCTCCGATCTCCTTTTTCCTCTCTGCAAAAGTCTTGAGATCGGTACTGGAACCCGACAGCCCTGTCCTAACGGAAGTTCTTTCCTCAATCGCAACCGTCCGGCCTCCAAGTCAAAATGGGAAAAGACACCTTTGAACTCGCTGGCCGCGAGTGGCCTAAGGTGACATGGTGGAAAATGAAGGGGATGCGATTTGTGTATCTTACTCTGTGGGCGGCTATGATCACATCGGCCACCAACGGTAAGTAGTCCGGTGTATACTCTGAGGTACCGGTCCTAATCAGTGTTTTTTTTCTGTAGGTTATGATGGCTCTTTGATGAATGGTCTGGAGGCGATGCCCAGCTGGAATGAATGTAGGCAACTGTAAATCTTCGCACTCGGCAGCACATTGAGACTGACAACGTTCAGCATACAACAACCCTAACTCTAGTACCCTCGGTTTACTGGCAGCGGCTATGTCAATCGGATCGATGCTTGCTATTCCAGTCGTTCCCTACGTTGCTGATATCTTGGGAAGACGCGCGGGCGTGGTGGTCGGCTGTGTCATTATGCTTTGTGGTGTTGCCATGGTCTCGATCGGATACCGCGTCGCACTCTTTGTAGTCGGTCGCATTATTCTCGGATTTGGTCTTGGTATTGCCCAGGTAGGTTATTCTAGACTTGTGGCCAAGTTTTACTAGGCTGACTATCTCTTCAGGAATGCGCTCCTCTGTTAGTAGCTGAACTTGTTCACCCACAACATCGTGCTATCTATAGTACTATCTACAACTCCCTTTGGTATGTGGGAGCTTTGATCGGCTCGTGTGTTGCTCTGGGTAAGTGATGATACAATTGCCTACATATCACAGCACGAATGTTAATGGCAGCAAAGGCACGAACAACATCCAGAACAGCGCGTGGTCATGGCGTGTACCTTGCCTTCTGCAGGGCGTACCTTCAATCTGCCAACTAATTTTCATCTGGTAAGATATCTCTTATATACGCCGGCAGACTACGCAGACTAAAGTGTCATCCCATAGGACCGTACCAGAGTCACCTCGTTGGCTCATCTCAAAAGGCAAACTTGCCAAGGCGAAGCAAGTCCTGGCATACGTGCATGCTCAGGGAGACGAAGATGATGAGTTGGTGAATGTTGAATATGACGAAATCCAACAAACCCTCCAGCTCGAGAAGGAATTTGAAGGAAATTCTTGGTCTGAACTGTGGTCTACTCCTGGAAATCGTCACCGTTCGATCATTTTGATCTCCATTGGCTTCTTCTCGCAGTGGTCTGGCAATGGTATTGTGTCTTATTTCTTGCCCAAGGTATGTACAGAACTGTCATTGACTAAAGGAAACATCTAACAAGTGTAGGTTCTTGAACTCATTGGAATCACCAACTCCAACACCGTCCTAACCATCAACTCAATCCTGAGTGCTGTAAACGTCGTCTCGGCTACCGGCATCTGCTTCTTTGTGGACAAAGCGGGTCGACGCAAGCTATTTCTGTCCTCTTGCTTCGGCATGATCGCATGTTTCGTGGCCACAACCATCGCCCTGGCTCGTTTCCAAACATCGGCCGACAACGGCCAAAAGAATCAAAATGCTGCAAATACCGTCATCGTTTTTATATTCTTATACTACATATCCTACAACATCGGATTCAGCGGCATGCTTGTGTCCTACTCCTCCGAGATTCTTCCCTACCGCCTGCGGGCCAAGGGTCTCACTCTCATGTTCTTCTGCGTCGACCTGAGTCTGTGGTTCAACCAATACGTCAATCCAATCGCCCTTTCCCACATCAAATGGAAGTATTACCTTGTGTACTGTGTATGGCTGGTCTTTGAGACCTTCATCGTCTGGAAGTTCTACATTGAGACCAAGGAGACTCCTCTGGAAGAAATCGTGAAGTATTTCGATGGTGAGGCAGCTATCATCGGGGGCGGTTCTGCTACGGAAAAGACCCGTCAATTGGCCGAAGCAATGGATGGTTCTGAAGTCCGCGACTCAGAGAAAGTCGGCACCATACAGACTGAAGCTGTGCATTAATTCTTGAGCACCTACTCTAGTTGTCGAACATCACCAAGAATGGGATGTATTCGGTGGTGATATTGCGTGGTATTACTGGTGGATATTACTGTGTGCCTAGTTCTGATTGTTGACTCGACGTTCGCCGGATCAAGTACGAGAATACATTGCTGTGGCGTACCAGCTCTTTGTGCTGATAACCATCATGAAAACTAACCGCGCTTGCTTACCTTTGGCATTGACTCTCGTCCTTGTTCGTGAATAGTAATTTTGGTCCTAAGTAACCGTAAATATTCTCTCCTACATCTAGAGACACCGTAGAAGGAAATTAGAATTGTGGCTTGAGACCCTAGTTGACTAACCGGCTCATGTAGACATGTAATTATTTTAAGATTTGAAGTAGACCATCCTGTGAATGACACCATCTATGATTGCTGAAGTGCCTCACTGGATCAAAGAATCATTCGCTTAATAGACTGGGACTATATTAGTTCCAATTATCATTCGTCTACTTTTGGCTTTGTGGAATTTCCAGAAATCCTTTACAGAAGAGAAAGAAGCCCGAAAATGTTGACCGTTTCACTATTCTCGTTGAAAATTTTTTTTACATCATGCCTGGACTGAACCACAGTTTCATATGAGGCCTATAGTTAAAAAATATGCAATCGACGTTGCGTGTAGCATCCGTTGTTTCCAAGTTTGCCTCCAAAACTTTTTCATATAATCCTAAGTTAACCGTCGCCTCAATGGCTTTGGTTATGGCTCACTACCAGGTGATTGCGAAGGCTTTCTAGAAGCTCTTTGTCTCAAACTGTATGTTCTTACTTGAAAATTAATCATGGGTCTCAATTCGAGGCTTATGAAGGTTTTCACTACCATTCAAAAATGGTTGATCGCCGAGTCACTGTTCTTGCAATGTCTCTACTCTTCTTTGTGTTGACTCGCCTGTTTGTACCTAGTCCTTTATGTGAGTTCCGCACTCTTTGTTGTCTAAGCTAAAGGCTTTCGCTGCCTGATCATCTAATGATCCTAGCATGTGTAGGTCTAACGCGCCGAGACAACGTCACCTCGATGCCGCATCTGCAACAACATGATGGCGTTCTACTAACCGAATACTGACTGGAATTGATAGATCTTGGATTGCGGATTTTTGGCCTCCCGCTGGAGAAGGGTTATGGGCTCTATGAGCACGAGGACCATCATGACAATTTAATTGCGACTGACAAGTCTATCTGGGCCTTCGACATATTTTATGTAATCACCCTAGATCTTAACTACTCCAGCCTCAAAAATATGATTGATTACTGAACGAAGTGGTTAAGATTATCCTCTACAGCCGCTACTCGATTCTCACATTCTATATGAAACTGACGCAGGTAAAGAAGGTATTCTACAGGTTAAATAAACTACATGCTGCTGTTCATGGTAATTGGTAGTGGCCTAGCATTAATGATTCCCACCGTCTTCCAGTATACGCCGGTCTTTGCAGTATTCCAATCAGAGAAACAAACGAAGGAGGCCTGCGGTTTATTTCAGCTATATCTACCTACAACGTCGCTACAGACACCGCGCTGATCTTCATCCCAATTCCGCGTCTGACAAGGATTCGTCTACCGTTCTGGCAACGAGTTATTTGGGTGCTTACTTTTGGCGCCGGTAGCTCGGAGATAGTGACGGATGAGGCTCGGTCGCTTTCCTTCAGAATTCGGCAAAAGTTGGACTGGAAGAACTCTACTCATATCACACAGAAGATATCTCAAGCGAGGATCACCACTGTAGGTTCATGTAAGTTGGCAATTACGATATGCTCAACTGCAGGTTTCTTTAGCTTACAGAACATCGATAATTTGCGCTCCCGTTCCAAGACTCAAGCTTCTCTCGGCCCAGATCAGTCCAAGTCTGATTCACGGGGGAGGTAAAGAGGACCGGACTAAGGCTGGTCACACTACAGCGGCTGGTAACCCGGCAAGTTCTGGAGAACCCGAGGATGAAATGTCGGCAGTTCTCATCGGAAACGAGAGCTAGGGACTCAGAACGATACGCAACCAACATCAAACTTATTAACCTGTTGGATTTGAGGCCGAGAAGGATGCTTAGATTGACCAATGAGCAATAAATCCCTCCCAACGTCTTTGGGCACTTCTTTTTACTTCAGTTGGAAGGAACTCCGTACTCCGTACTCCGTAAATATCCATGAGATAGTTAGCACTGATGTACGGAGTACTGCTTGGCCCCAATGAAAGCCGAACATTTGACATCGTACAGCTGATTGGCTATAGATAAGTTGAAGTGTACCAAAGTAGTACATACTATTTTGCAAAAAATCAGTAATAAGGGTGCCTACATTTGACGAGGCCTAGTGCGAGTTATCACATCGCGCCACACAACGCCCACTTGATGTTGTGTGCGGCTTTTGGATATATATAATGCTTTATTATCTGGCAAGCTCTCTATCACAACGACTCCTATCCACTACATGCTGCACATATATGTAAATTCGAAATACAATGCATGAAGAGTCATCCCCACTTATTGCCAAGCAACAACCAGAAACATCAAGATGGTACCTACCATCAGCAATATACCTACTCTGTATCTGCAACTTCTTCCTGGCAGGTGCCGGCTCTTTCGTCACCATTCCCCTGACCCGACTTATTGAAGATAATCTCTGCCGTCGACAGGATTTGCAAGGATCACCAATTGACGAAGAGCATTGCAAGACCAACGAAATCCAGTCAACCTTAGCATATCTCAATGGCTCACTTCCCCTTGTGGAGTCCATGATCGGTTAGGACTAAGAGTGTATCTACCTACGCCAAAGCTTCATATACTGATTGTTACTCACAGGTCTCGTTGCCGCCTTTCCGTTTGCAGTTTTGGCCGACAGGTGAGTTTTGTCTAAAACCTGTTTCAAACTTTTTAATAACGCGTCCACAGAATCGGTCGCAAGCCTATTGTCCTCCTTTCAACGGCAGGCTCTATACTTTGTTTGGCATGGGAATTTGCTGTTATTAGTTGTCATGATATCCTGCCAGTGCAACTGATCTTGGCTGGTCCGTTGTTCAATGTTGTGGGAGGCGGAGGCACCGTTCTAGTGGCCAATTTGTATTCGATGGCTTCGGATATGGTGGCTGCAACAGATAGGTACGCCCTCCTAGACAAAACAGTTTTTTAATGGACTATACCCTAACAAGATGCATCCAGAGCATCGGCATTCTCTCTTATGGTATTTGCAAGCCTAGCCGGTGCCTCAGTCGGCCCGGCCCTGTCCTCCAGCCTCATGGAGACATATTGACCATGGACTTCGGCCCTGATCGGCTTCTTCGCTATGCTTATAGGCCCCATCATGCTGGTATTCATACCCGAGACCTTTAATCCCTCGAAGCTGGACCTCTGCAGCAAGCCAGGACACACTGAACTCGAACGACAACAGCGAAACACCTTCAAATTGCACGTAATTCAGTCTTTGCGCCTGCTTCGAGAGTCTCTCACTCTTCTATATTCCATCTCGATTATCTTCGTCCTGGCCACCTTTCTTACGCGCATGCTAGAAATACTTGCAACGTCACAGTTTCTGGCACAGTATGTCAGCAAGCGCTTTGACTGGCCCCTCGCCAAGACTGGGTATCTCATTACTATTCGAGGCATGATCCACATGGTGGTCCTACTCGTGGTTCGTCCTCTACTTTCAAAGATGTTACTACGATGGCAGCGACCGACCGCTAAGGACCTCACGCTTGCTCGGCTTTCGGCCGCCTTGGCTGCCGCAGGAGCGCTCGCCATGGCTTCGTCGAGAATCGAATTTGTGGTTTTCGGGCTGGTAGTGGAGAGCTTGGGCCCGGGTCTTTCCCCGCTGTGTCGCTCGCTGGCTACAAGTTTCGTGAGGCCGCACGATACATCCAAGCTTAATACGCTCATTGGAATCGTGGAATCGGTAGGTTCGCTGTTTGCGGGCCCCATGCTTGCGTGGCTGTTTGAACTCGGCGTGAAGCATGAGGGACTGTCGCTTGGGCTCCCTTACTTCGCTCTGGCAGGGACCTTCCTTTTATGTTTGGCGGGATTGTTTTTCGTCCATTCTCATGAGAGAGAAAGGTATGCAGGGGAATCCCAGTGCACGATGCAAGATACGGAAGAAGATTGACTTGATCGTAATGACATTGTATAAATTAGTGTCCAAGTGATAACAGCAAGTGTTGCTTTAGTTTAGGCGTGTGAAATTGCTTGTGTTAAGATTCTGGACGTTTGATGGATGGCAAATGAGACTTTGTTTGAGCGTAAACAAGAAATTCAGTCAACACATCTATCAATCATGATTTGAACGAATGTTACTGACTGAGTTATCATGAAAGGCTCATTTCTCGGTACTTGGCTTGAAGGTCGCTTAGCATGATCACTCGCAGAAGAGAAGAGACTAGTCTTCTACAAAGCAAAGCGGTCTGGAGGTCGGGATTGTTCACCGTAAATGTCATTTGACCTCATGGGCAAGGTCGTTGACATCTCCATATCCCTTTTTTTCCAGATAATGAATTTCGGGGTAGTCAATCCATCGCGCCCGTCATGGAAATGCCCGAGGAGCTCGTCAAACAGAAGACAACCAAAGGACCGGTTGTCACAAGACTTATGAATCAGAGGTTCATACCGCGTCCCTAACTCTAAGGACACGTAGACCCCAGTTGACAGATTTGGATGCGAAAGTATCATTACTCCGTTCTCACAAATCAGGGTTAGGGAAGCTAAAATGAGTGATTCCCAGGCCCAGTGGAGTGGCGAGGAGTCCTAATCGTGTAGTTGAACACAAGAATATTACTGGGCGCAATATTCATAACCCAAAAACTTTGTGGTTCTCCCTCCAGAATTTAGATCCTCCAATGTAGATTATCTAGCGCGTCTGCGAGATGAACAACTTCGTCCAGGATGGCACGTAAGTCATATTTGCTGAAATTCTTGGTGGACATAATTGTCCCAGATGCACGTCTGCTAAAGGAAACAGAAGATTGTGCTCACTCGTGACGTTTGGATAGTATCCAAGATGTTTTAGAAGAATAACAGCGAGGTGTTTCACTACTCGTCCATGCGAATTTTATGTCGACTTCAAGTACGTAAGAAGTGCATACTCCCTGTCGGATCCAGAACGATATGGAAATCTTTTCTTTGCTGGGGAAGAACTAGCAGCCTCGGCGTTATGTAGAGGTTAAGCTGCCCAACTCTCATAAGTACAGATGCCTACATAGGTTCATTTATAATCGTAATCAAAATCAAACCGGCCCGTTTGTCGGTCTGTCGGACAGATAATCGGTCTTCACATGGAAGCAATCAAATGCTAACACGTGATTCACCTTATAGAAACGATGATTTAGAAAAAATACAGGGTGAATTTACTGAGATATAAAGTCGCAGAGTCAAGGCGGAACGTCGCAAGCGTTCTTTCTCCGGTATCTGGCTAAAGTATGCACTAGAAAAAGTAGAAAGAGGGCTACTATTGTCGACTTAGGCTATTTCAAGAAGCGGGGGATGTTAGTACTACGAATCTACGATAAGATTTGGTAGAAGGTTCATTGGTCTCTAAAGATATTCAACCTGCCTGTACTGCACTAGGTAGGTACTCAAAACGAACTCCCCGCATTTTTTCATATGTCAAACAGAATCTCCGCACGAGATCCACCAGAGGCGATTTATGTTTATTCAGACCAGCCTATAAAATGATCATGTCATAGGCTGGTTCAAAAGTATTTGGCATCGCATAATTTGATTGGTGTTCATTCGAGATCATGAGCAGAATCTAACTTGTATAGCCGAATTGGATATTAATGCAATCTATTAGTGAAGGGGAATATCGGGTTGTGTGTTTCATACTGAAACTTAAGAGGGAGTAGCTATTTCAGCAGTTTGTTCCTAAGTTTCCAGAATGTTGGCTAGTAAAGATTCAGCGTCTCTATATTCCATGCTGAACTTAAGTACTCATGAACGGCAATATCCAACGTATTTCGCCATACCTTCTCGCTGAGTTTATGTCAGGGCGAGACTGACAATTTCGGCAACTTGTGTGACACTGTGACCCTTGCAACGGAAAAGTGGATAACCTCCTTAATAGGACAACTTATTAGTAGTACCTTGTTTAGGGCTAATTAACTGCCGATGATACAGTGCACAATGACAGTATTGATCAACAGGGGAGTCTCGGTGTACACTTTTTCAATGTCAGCTGCCTCTACATAATAGGCTTTAGCCGAAACTATCGGTTAAGCCGTGTGTTGAGCATCACGATGGAGGCGTGTTTCATGAAGAATTGAATTAATATGTTCGCAACGGTGGTTTGAATCAGGCTAAATAGCTCCACACACATGAGCGACGTCGGTTTGATCGAAGATATAAGAACCCATTGACGTCGGGGTGAAACACAGTTATAAAGAACTTGACTTCTGGTTGCAGGATAACAAAGAAGAAGAAACAGTCCAGAAAATGACTCCAGTGAAGTCTATCCTTTTAGCCCTTGCTGCGGGCCACGTTGTCCAGGCCCAATTGGACACCGCCGCAAAAGCAGCTGGTCTGTTGTACTTCGGTACTGCGGTTGACAACCCAGACTTGAGCGATTCTCAATATCTCCCCAATCTTGAGACCAAGGACTTCGGTCAAATTACACCAGCAAATGCAATGAAAGTAAGTGGTGGAACTTCACTACTGTATTTGTCAAGCTAAATAGTGAAATTTAGTGGCAACCCACCGAGCCGTCTCAAGGTTCCTATACTTTCTCCCAAGGTGACCAGATCGCGAGCCTGGCCAAGTCCAATAATGACTACCTGCGATGTCATAATCTGGTCTGGTATAACCAATTGCCGTCATACAGTAAGCAAACATTCAGATTCCATGACCTGCTACCTGAGATCCACGATAGTAAGCTGATGCTGTGTCTTGTCTAGTCACTTCTGGTTCATGGACAAACCAAACTCTCACTGCTGCCTTGAAGGAGCATATCAACGGGGTGGTAACGCATTACAAGGGACAGTGCTATGCGTGGGACGTTGTGAACGAAGGTGCGTGAATTGTCCACGGGTCCATTCCCCGAACCCTTACAACTCTCCCATCCCTATCCTATGTAAGCATGTCGAGCTAAATGAAGGTATTTAGCCTTAAACGAGGACGGCACATATCGTGACAATGTATTCTACCAACATATTGGCGAGGCATACATCCCTATTGCGTTTGCTGCAGCTGCTGCCGCGGATCCTAATACCAAGCTATACTACAACGACTACAACATCGAATACGCTGGACCCAAAGCAACCGGTGCTCAGAACATTGTGAAATTGATTCAAGCTGCTGGTGCCCGCATCGATGGTGTGGGTCTTCAGTCTCACTTTATTGTGGGACAAACCCCTAGTCTTGCCACTCAGAAAGCAAACATGGCTTCCTTCACTGCGCTTGGTGTTGATGTTGCAATCACTGAACTTGACATCCGTATGACCCTTCCAGATACGAGCGCTCTTCAGACTCAGCAGTCCACCGACTACCAGACCACCACTACTGCCTGTGTCCAGACAAAAGGGTGTGTCGGCATCACGCTATGGGACTTCACAGACAAGCACTCATGGGTCCCCGGCACCTTCTCTGGTCAGGGTGACGCTTGTCCGTGGGACTCAAACTACAACAAGAAGCCCGCATATTATGGTATTCTTGCTGGCCTCCAATCTAACACGGGTTCGACATCGTCAACATCTAGTACACTAATAACCACCACAACGCCCACTACCACTTCAAGTGCCCCATCAACGACTACCACAAGCGGTACCTCGGGTACAGGCGCTGCACACTGGGGACAATGCGGAGGAATTGGCTGGTCGGGGCCGACTGTTTGTGTTTCGCCTTATACTTGTCAGGTTTTGAATCCGTACTACTCTCAATGTTTGTGAGAAAGATACCGCTCTGTGCAGGCAAGACTTTTCTCAATGGGAAAAAATGGATCGCATAGTGCAGGTTAATGGTGCCTGGAAAGTTGATACCATGTTGATATCTCATGCACCGTTTTCTTTGAAAGCTAATCACAAATAACCTGAAGCGTTAATTTTGGACTATATAACGAATGAGAATTGAGCTTATGGTTCGGAAGGTGATGCAACTAATCTGTGAAATGACATTATCTTAACTCAAATGTTCCTTTGCGACTTTAGACTTATCTTGGCATTCTACTACTTTGGTCCTATTCAGGAAAGGTGGTGGCTCTGAGTATAGCAGAGAATATCTGAAATAAGATCTTAATAATCATTATATAAGATGTAATAATGGGCTTATTTTTTAATATTTTAGAGGACTTGACCGAGCTATCTTGCTAGTGCTCATGATAGTTTCTTAATAGAATTCAATGGGTTTTGATGAAAAGTGATGAATAAGAGCGACTTGCCTAACCTCGCGCGTTATAATAATGGCTGTAGGAATTCAGGCTTTGTCAAATAGAGTAATATAATGAGGAAAAAAAGAAAAGAAGAAAAGAAAAGGGATGCTTAGTTCAATGTGACACTTGCTTATTTCTAAACTCTAGGGCAGTTCCATCGACATAAAACTAAGCATATAGAAAGGAAGGAAGAAGGAAGACTTTGTGCGAGCGGTCAATACGGCTCTTTATAGCGCGAAGCTCCATGGCAGTGCCTAATTAGGAAGGTATAACAACAAAGTGATATCCTGTAGGTGGTCAGGGCTCGAAGATCCCGTGAAGACGCTAGGGCTCAGCTTGCTAGGCTTACGACCGTCACAGTTGCGGCTTCTAAATTCTAACTAAGCGTAAAGAAATACTCATTTTACGGAGGAGGTCGAGCTCTCATGTATATACATCTGACTTGATGTTAGGGCTATGGCTGTAGTGGAGTTTTGTCCAATAATTTCATACGCACTAGTCTCCCTTTTGTACATGCCTAGTTTGATAGGTAGTTTACACAAAATCAACGCCCTCGAAACTCTTTGAATGCCGCCTGCACAGTCTGTCCGGCCTTGATTGCCTCTGCGCACTTGGCATCGGCTTCAGCAATCGCGGGTATGAGGTCCAGAACTTGCTCGGCAAGGTCTTGAGGAAGACGGATAACTCCATTGAGATCGGCAATAATATAATCACCAGGAGCCACCCATGCCTCTTGGTTTTCAGAATTGAGGCGAACAGGGACATTGACTTCCGATGGGCGGCAGACTTCTCCTCCCGCAGTGGTGCCAACAGATCTAGCGAAGACGGGGAAGTTCAGAGCCCGATGCTCCTCCAAGTCACGGACACGACCATCAATCACCACACCGGCTGCCCTCAGGGCCTGGGCGCGTAGAGTCATCAAGCCGCCGTATACAGCGTTTACCTGGGGAAGTGGCTGAGAGATAAAGAACACTCCGCCCTCGGGGATTTGATCAATCTGGCTTAGTCGTTAGCCAAGTCCGCACACGAAATGCCCGAAGGCCTCGACCAATCATGCATACATAGTTGCCTTGCAGCTTTGGTGCACTCTCGTCCGTCTTGGGGACAAATTTCACAGTGAACGCCTGTCCAATGATCTTAGTGTCCCCAGCCTGGAATTCCGGAGAGTACATTGTCAAACCCTCCAGAAACCCACCATTGGGATAATTAAGCTTGGAAAGGCCATCTGCAACCTGCTGATGTGTCAGAAACTGCACGTTCTGATCTAGGACAATCTTCTTAGCGTACATCGCAGGAGCCCCACCTCTGCAGGCGCTCGATGATAACTTTGGAATCGACGGGCATTCTGTTGATGGTCGCTTGCTTGATGCTTGGTGAATAATATCAGAGTAAGTTAACTAGTCGACTTTTTGTAGGTCTTTAACTTAAGTTAAGCTTGACTCAATGCTGTGTCGGTCAAGTTCCGCCTCCGGACCAGGCACTCCGAAATATATGGGTCCAGCCTATCGGTGACTTGCCGACTTAAGTAAGAATATAGCCCTATAGATGCAGACTGAGCCGATGATATTTCCTTTTGTACAAAAGTTTGAAAGACGAATAACTTCGACGCCCTTCTCTCCTATCGTGATACTGTTCTTCTTGGACCTTACAATGTTGAATTTTCCAACCAAGGCTGTGCCGCCTGGCGCATGGGATACGCATCATCACATCTTCGAGCCCGACAGGTTTCCCTTTACCGATGGGCGGCATTTTACCCCTGCCCGTGCGTCTTTAGGCCAGCTACAGGAGTTTGAGAAGTCCATTGGTGTTGAGCACGTTTGTATCGCCCATGGTCTGTCTTACGGCGCAGACTGTACCTCCCTGCTCTACTACCTCGACCAGTTCGGCGGTAGAGCCCGTGGAATTTGCGTCTTGGACCTTGACACTGTGACTGATGACCTACTTGAGCAGTATCACTCTGCTGGGGTTCGGTCCGTTCGCCTGGATTTTTTCCGGCACAAAGCCATGGACAATGTCGATATTCAGCTTGAATTAATCGAAGCCACTGCTAAGCGGCTGGCGCAATGGGGTAAGCCAGGCTGGAGCATACAAATCCAGCAACCGCATCTTGATTTCTGGCACAGACTTCGGGAAGCAATAAACAAATGCCCAGTGCCAGTTGTTGTGGACCACTTTGCCTTAATTGAAGGCAGCAGTTACCGCGCCGACAACGAGATTACCGATGTGCAAAATAATTCCTACTTGACAGAAAAGGAGCGGCTGGGATTGGAACAGCTTTGCCAAACACTGAAAGAAGGAAACTTGTGGATTAAGTTTTCGGCACCGAACCGATGCTCCAACCTCGCCCCAGGATTCCGAGATCTTCGTTGGATAGTCAGGCTGTTCATAGATGCTAACCCAGGTCGAGTCGTTTGGGGCAGTGATTGGCCACATACTCAGCGCCACAAAGACCGGAATGGAAAGAGCTCCTCTAGCGAAGAGGTTTTCCTCAAAGTGGACGACAAAGGGTGGATTGAGTCGTTGAGTCAGTGGGTGTCGGATCAAGAGTGGCAGGCACTTTGGGTTAAGAATCCGACTACATTGTATGATTATTAGCCACTAGATAGTACCAATAACTTAAGAATGTCCAGTCATTATGCATGCCCCACTGTAAACGCACTCTCCCCTTATTGAGAGATCACACTTTGACTACCATTGAAAGATTAAGGAGAACAACGTGACTGGCACCTGGATCGGCCCGAAACCCGAATGTATAGTTTACGCAGCTGGTAGTGAAGAATCAATCCAGTTACAACCCCAGGAAGGCAAGGCCTTGACCCCACAGCCTAACCGGCTTTTACTTCTACCCCATGGAGTGAAAAAGAAAATGAGGAGGAGTCGTCCTTCGCAGGCATAAAAGGTGGCTGTTTCCTTCGTTCTTGCTTCTTCTTCGATTGCACAATTCAACGTGAAGCTGTAGATAGCTACTGTTTGTCCGCCTCATCTGCACAAATGTCTGAGTTAGCAAAGCCTTTTTCACATCATGTTGATGCTACGACCGATATACAGAAAGAGACGGAGCTGTCTACCAACCGTCTTGAACTCGCTCATCAAATGAGCCCCGAGGAGCTGGAAGATACAGAGAAAAAACTCAAGCGTAAATTAGACTTGCGTCTCTTAGCTTGTGTTTGGCTTATCTTCGTGCTCAACTATTTGGATAGGGTCTGTTCTTTCTGTTCTTGTTCGCAAACCTTTACCTAAAGTCATTCTGACCACACCATGATAGACGAATATCGGGGCGGCCAAAGTCGCCGGGATCACAAAGACCCTCCACATGAGCTCTACGCAGTATTCCACTGCCGTTAGTATCCTCTTTGCCGGTTATATCCTGATGCAGGTTCCCTCAAACATTTTTCTGGCGAAACTTTCCCCTTCCAAATATCTTCCAGCGGTTATGAGCTTTTGGGGTATGATTTCGGCGTTATGTGGAGCCGTGCACAATACCAGTTCCCTCCTTGCTCTTCGATTTTTGTTAGGCTTTGTTGAAGCAGCATTCTACCGTAAGCTCTCATCTCTCTCTGCAGGCGGCCACTTCACGGCTGATTCGAATTTAGCTGGAGCATTGTTTCTCATATCATCCTGGTATACACGAAAAGAGCTTGGTTATCGAAGCGCCCTTCTGTTCTCTGGATCTCAAGTCGGGAGCGCGTTTTCCGGTCTCATCGCGGCTGGCATCCAAAGTGGCCTTAACGGGGCCCGTGGTCTCGAATCATGGAGGTGGATGTTCATCATCGAAGGCTCCATTACTGTTTTTGTTGCACTGCTTGCAGTCGTGATTCTACCAGACTATCCGTCCAATACTCGGTGGTTGAGCCCCAAAGAACGCGCTGTTGCTGAATGGCGCCTGATCTGCGATGCTGGCCAAGTTGACGAAGATGAAGAAAGCTGGGGCTACGGTTTCAAGGCGGCCTTCAGTGACTGGCGCCTGTACGTCTTCGCAATGATTTTCCTGTGTATTCAAGTTGCTAGTGCCACATCGAACTTTTTCCCGTCCGTTGTGCAAACATTGGGGTATGGTTATGTCGACACACTCCTCTTGACCGTACCGCCTTACATGTTCTCTGTTATTGTCACCGTGTCAAATAACTACTCTGCTGATCGACTGCAAAACTCCTCTTTCCACATTATGTGGCCACTTACCATGGCGATCGTCGGTTTCATCATTGCGGCCGTATGCACAACCACTGCGCCACGCTATTTCGCTATGTTCCTCATGATCGCGGGTAGTCATGGCTCCAATGCAGTCCTCCTTGCCTGGTCTCAAAAGACCATGCTGCGTCCTCGTATCAAGCGAGCTGCTGCCGTTGCATTTGTGAATGCAGTTGGTAATGTCTCTCAGGTACGTATCGAGTTTGGTTTTCTATTCTTCAAGCGAGAAACGATATCTGACCTATGTAGGTTTTCTCCTCATATCTGTATCCGGACTCGTCAAAGCCGCAATACGTTATGGCCATGTCAACAAATGCCGCGTTTTCTGTCGTAGCCATTCTGTTGACTCTATTCATGCGCTCTATTCTTCTACGTGCCAACAAGCGACTAGAATCAGGACGGTCTACAGTCGCCAAGGAGATGAAAGGCCAGAGCCAGGCGGCAATCGGTGGACTCACGGACGAAGAACGTTTGGTATACCAGGAAGAATTCCGTTACGTAGCTTGATACATTTACATGTTCTTATGATCAACTGTTTAAGGATTAAAGCAAGTGAATAACCACTTCTTTCACCATTCATCGTGGAGGGGAGGGGAGGGGTTGCTGAAAACAATCTAGTCTGTTTTTTACAGCAAACGGCAGCAAGATCCGGTGAAACTTTTATTGTCATGAATAGGTACAGTTACTAACCACACTTGCATTATCTTTACAATACAAAAGTTCACCTCGAATTCATGTTCTTGGATATGATAAATGATCATTCTGCGGGTGGGATAGGACCTAAGTTGACATTATCTAACCACTGCAGATCAAATAACTCCCGAAAAATACCCAGCTCATCAACGAGAGTACTATTGCCCTGCTGAGACCAGTGCTCCATCTGTTTATCATTGTTTTGCCCATCATTCTGAGGAGCAGACCCAGTATGGCCTTGAGAATCACCAGTTTGATAATTGGACGGATATAAACCGACCCCGAAGAAATTGTCATAGACCTCCTTTGCAACAGGCAGCAAGCTGGAGAGTTTTTCACATGCATCTTTCGCAACCGACCAAGTTTCACTAAGATACTTCAGCAGTTGTTGGGCTGTCTCTAAACGCTCCAGACACCCCGTTGGTATTACTAAAGGTACCCCATCGGGGTTTGTCCACAGACAATAGAAAATGGTGACGGCTGCGACAAATATCGAGTGTGCGGACAACCACGTACAGTCCATGTTTGTAAATCGGTGCAGATCTGCGTATATGCGGATGATTTCGAGCGCGCTATTGAAGCAAGTCTGCGTTGCTTCCCGACTCGGTCGAGGGTTCTGGGGACTTGGGCGATGAAGCAACATGAGACATTGATGGTACCTTAGCTGCAATTTCTGAACAGCTGGAAGCGAGATCGGATTCGACGTCTCAATGACGCGACCCCGTTGTCGACGTTCCACTTCTTCGAGAAGCGCCCGACAAGTGGCTTCGACGTCGTGTTGCCATCGAGCAATATCGGTTGGCCAAGGGAATCGACTTGGGGACCGTGATACCCGATATAACATCAATTTGATCTCAGCCACAATCCGGTCAAAACGGAGCGCATAGATGCACGTCACATATGGTTGCATTCGGGCTTCGACGGGTCTTCCATGATTTGATGCCCATTCAAGTGCATCCAATTCTACCTCATATCCTTGATCAACACCAGGAAAATCCACATCAATCGCCTCGTCACGCAAAGTGAGCGGCCTTCCCAAGGTAGTAGTCAAAGTCCTGTCAAGTGAATAGGCGGACCAGAATATTCCACTGCGCAGATAACGCCGCTTTCGTTGCTCGTCGGTTTCAGTTACTCGTTGGTCTTGATGGGGAAAAGATAGGTAAGCAAGTGCCTTTTTCACAAGCCCAATAAAGACAGTGAAAAAGAAAAGGAGGGCTGAGAAGTTGCTGAACTTACATGTTTCACGGCGCTGTAGTCCCAGGTCCAAACAGCTCGCAATGATTGTGTGCAATAAGAACCAGGCATTCAATCCATTAGGATTGTAAAAGCTATCCAAAGTAATTAAAAGCAATGTCTGAACACCCTCTACACTGTCGTAGAGCGCGACTTGGTTCGCGTATCGCATGCCTGACGCGTGGAGCTTGCTCCAATTGAAGTTGGCTTTCAATTTCGTCTCCAAATGCCTTGCACCTATCGAAAGAAGCAGAAAAAGCTGAGAAAAGGCGGTCGTGACGGGCATCCTGTGACTCCATGTGCCCGTCCTTAGAAAGCCATGGAGATGGTCTATGAGCACAAAAACATCGTCGTGCAGCATGAAGGGTAAGAACAGAATCACTTCAAAAAAAGCTTCGGCATATTGTTGGCATTCAGCGACCGGTGGAAGCTCCGCAGAATTGGCATCCTGACAAAAGGCCGAATCATGAGATCCATCCCACTGATTTCGAAAAGATGAAGACAATCCCTGCGATTGAGGAGCGCTTGCGTATATTAAGCGGGCATACGGGAAACCAGAGGATGGTCCTAAGTACTTAGGATCACTGGCGTTGGCCAAAGAAAGCATCCCCGCCTCTTGTGCCAGAGGTTGATCTTGAACAATACTGCCTGAAATGGAGACGGAGGGCGATTGCAGCTGTGGCGGTCTGATATGTTCATGATGTCTTGGTGCGGGCTGGTCGTTGTGCACCTCTACCGCAAGAATTGGGTCAACTAGCGATGTCTGTTGAGCTGCGGTAGAAGTGTTGTCGTCGCCAGTTGTTGAAGGTAGAGCGACCGAGTCATTTCTGTCCTGGGCTTGGAGCTCTCGGACTAGATTTTCGAGGTAATGCAAGTGGCTATCACCAGATCAACCCGAAGCCAACGGCATCGAACTTTCCGGACAGGATGTACATACTTGCGAGAGACTTGGGACGATGAAACGCCCTGCACACATTCTACACCTGCTCGACAACAGTTTGCACATGCAGGCATTAACCCATCGCAGCGTTGCTTCCGACGCCGACACCGCTGGCAGGCGATATGCCGACGAGGCATGTGGGTAGGCCGACACGGAGCTGTTACAGCAGTACGTTTGTCGTGGCTTTCTTTAGGGCTTCTCATGGGGTTTGTCATAGATGTTAACAGCTTGAAGACATGGGGTCATGGAATCTGGCCGACGGCTCAGAAATTGCGCGGTCGGCCAATGGCCGATGCTGAATACCGGTAAGCGGCCCGTCGGGTTTCCGATGAGTCTTGCAATTTATATGTCGACTAGTCGGTCTGGTCAATCAAGATGGTTAGTCATGCTTCAGTAGTTGTTGCGTGTTTGCTGGATTATGCTAGATTCCGTACTCTTCCACATTCTCAGTAGTGCTAGCATTTTACTTGCGTAAACCGCCGCCGTCGTCTTCATCATGACTTTCATTCACATGGGTAAGCGTTTATTGCATGACATTGTCTGCGAGACCAAATATTAACCAGTTACTTTCCGCAGTCATGTTCAAATTCCGCCCGGAGGTCACTCAGGAACACAAGGATACATTCGTCAGGGAGCTCAAGAAGCTGAAAGAGTTGGACTGTGTCAAGGGACACCGTTTAGTTGTCGGGGGACCCTCCGTTACACACCCCATCGAGCGAAGTAAAGGATTTGAATTCGCACTCCTCAGTTTCCACGACAATCTTGCCGAGTTAGAAAAATACCAGGCTAGCAAAGAACACCATTGGTACGTCAGCATACGTAAAAGTGGAAGGTGGACTATCTCTGACTCGACTTGGAATCTTAGGGTCACTAGTACATACATGTTCCCATACAAAGAGGATCTCATTCGTTTCGACTTCGAGGTCGCCCCCGAGGATGAAAATATGTGGCATTTTTTGCCCATCAACAGTCTGAATGGTAGCAAGGAATAATTTATAGTGCTTTGGATACTTGCTAGACTTGAAATACTATAGATTTCTCAGTTCTGCAGATATATGCAGAGCTAACGACCACCACACATGTCTTTTCTTTCTTTCTTTCTTTTTGTTTTTAAAAAAAAAGAAGTAAAAAATTTTCGCAGATAACGGACTATGTACATGTTTATCGAACCCAGATTTCTAGAAAGGACTGCGGTACGAACGGAAAGAGACAAGAGGTCGGGCAGTCGCTAGAAGATTTCTCAAAAGTGTCCCATAGTCCCATCCTAAAGCTGAAGCTGCGATGGCGGTAAGGCTAGCTTGATCCTCACGCCCGGGTCTTCCGGGACCGGTCATATTCTGCGAGAGAAGAAGTAAAGGTTAGAAACCGCGGTTAAATGGCATGAGGCTCAATATCTAGGACATCACTCACCGGCTTCATGTTAATATCGAAAAGAGCGAACTCTGACCCCTCACTAAATCGTCGTACATCAACGCGAATGGGTGCCGTAGCACCGATAAGCCTTGCGACTTGCACACATTCGTCCATCATCTTGTTATATGCTGGGTCTTTGAGTGCACTCTGCGTAACAAGCCGGGAATTGGCTGATACGGCCACCGCGCCATTGTAAGGAGCGACGCCGTCAACATGGTTGAATCTGGTGACCGGTGGCAGACTCCAGTAGTCGGGCATTTCTGTTGAGGGGGGCATAATGGTGATAGTGGCCTCTTCGCCCGCTAAATACTCTTCGATCATAACCACCGATGATTCCTGCAGCAGTCTTCGAACATGCTCTTCCAGCTCTTCTGGGTTGTGGCAGAGTTTAACACCGTAACTTCCTCGCCCACGGACTGGCTTGCTAATAACCGGGAATTTAGTGATAGATAAAATACATTCCTCAAGACCTCCATCATTTGATGCCAGCCATGACTGCGGAAGCGTATAGCCACCGATTTCTTTGAGCTTGCCGTTCAAGTACGCTTTGTCATCGAATTTCTCGACCAAGCTCGGTGGTTGCCCCACAACAAAGATATCAGAGGCGCGAGAAGAAAGCTGCGGAGAGCTTTGTAGAGGATGGGAGTTAAACAAGATAGTGTTTGCCCAAAGGTGAGTGGCGCCTTTTTCCAAAGCGCATTGTATGCCTTCTTCGGTATCGGCAAAACACCACCCAATGTCATTGGAGGGGGTGGGAGAGGTAACTGGAGTAATGCTTTCAATTCCTTTCGTTCGGAGGGTGTAGGCGATGTCCGCACCAGAATCCTGGTACCCTGGACGTTCTCGCGTGAGCGTTGCGTAGATTTAAAACTATGCGAACTGATGGATCACTTACCACCGGGCTTGCGGGGCTTTCGAACACCCCTGATAACAGGTGGATCGACTGCCTGGTACAGGACGGCCACACGAGGAGACTGGGTACTGATCGCTCGGCGCAGAACGCCGCCCAGACTGGCCTCGCGTGACAGTCGCAGGGCAACACTTGGAACGAATGTAGACGCGATGACCATGGTGTTAATGCATAAAAGGAAGCGAAGCGGGAAGTCTTTTACGGCAAGAATGTTGAAATAGTGCTAGAGATTCTCGGGAGGAGGTGAATGTCGGAGTTCTTTTGGCCTTCTCGGAATAGGCCCGATCCCGAAGTGACCTGATCATCGGTTTTTGTCCAAGCGAAACCCCGCAAACCTGTCGACAGTCTTCAAAGTCAGCTTGATCGATAAAAAGAACAGTATCGTTGCTTGAAAGTTCTCGGCTGTACATCATTTGAACAGAGACAAATAAGTAAAGTTCTGGACCGCTCGAAAATGGCTTCTTCTGTACGTGCTCGTTTCCAACATTGCCCGAGGATGAAAGCTAATCTGTATAGGCACGTTACTATGCGAATCCCGCAGATGCTGCTAAATTTGCGATTGATCTTCTCGTCAAAGCTGGCCTGAGCCAGGAAGATGCCAAATCGATGGCCGACTGCCTCGTGCTGGCCGACGTTCGTGGCGTTGTCAGTCTACCGAATCATTGAATTGTCTTCGAGAAGAATTTCCTCTGCTAATATCTATATAACAAAGGATACCCACGGTCTAGCGCGTCTTCCTCAATATCTCGACCGTGTCAGTCAAGGCCGCGTCAATGCTAAGCCGAACTTCAAGATTACTGAAAAGACCCCTGTAGTTGCCCATTTGGACGGAGACAATGGTTTTGGCTTCGTCGTTGCTACCCGCGCTATGGAGGAGGCTATCGAGCGTGCCGAAATCTATGGCATTGGCTTAGTGATCGTAAACCACTCCAACCACTTTGGCATGGGTGCCACCTACGTTTTACAGGCACTGGAGAAAAATATGATCTCCCTTGTCTTCACCAACTCCGCCAAGCAAATGCCTCCCTTCGGTGGTAAGGAGACTCTGCTTGGTATCTCTCCTTTCGCAGCTGGTGCTCCTTCAGATAAGGAGGTTCCTTATATCCTGGACATGGCACCCTCCGTCGTTGCGAAGGGCAAGATTCGTCGTGCCGCTCGTCGCGGCGAATCTATCCCTTTGGGTTGGGCTCTAGATGCCGATGGCAACCCTACTACCGATCCCAATGTTGCTTTGAACGGCAGCATGGCACCTATCGGAGGTCCTAAAGGATCTGGTCTTGCCATTCTGATGGACATCATGTCGGGCGTGCTGTCCGGTGCTGCCTTCGGTGGTGAAGTTGGTGATCAATACAAGGACCCTAAGCCTCAGAACGTGGGGCACTGTTTCATTGCTTTGAAGCCGGATATCTTCATCACCGTTGATGAATTTAAAGCTCGCATGGATACCCTCGTGGAGCGAGTGCACAACGTGACCCCTGCTCCCGGTTTCACCGAGGTGCTTTTCCCCGGTGAGCCCGAGCACCGCCTATGTGCCCAGCGTCGCCGCGAGGGTATTCCTTACGCCGACGCGGAAAAGCAAATGTTCATTGATGCTGCCAAGCAGTTTGGTGTTTCTCATCTTGCTCTGTCTGAGACTCCCATCTCGCTGGCATGAAATTATCTTGATTAGTTTGAACATTATACAGTACCGAAACAAGGGGCCGAAAGTGCATTATATAACAAGAATATAAGGGCCCGAAGCCCATCACGACAATTCAAGTATCGTAAAAAATCATTGAATCCAAAGGATGGTCTTCCCTAATGGCAGGGTCAATCATATCAGCTGCGGCATTGATTGACAGTTTTCTAAACTGTCGGTAAAGACAGTTCGAAATGGAGTGCGGTAATCCTGTCTGACAGCGCCCTTGAGATCAGATTATCACCATACATTTGAGCCCTGAACTGAATTCACGTGAAGGAGGTTTCTGTTCCACTACTTCAAAAGATCCTAGGCTACCTAATGGATAACTATATTTTCCCCCCTTCAGCTGTGAAGCTATGTATGATTATATAGGTTGCCCCAGGGAACCTCTCGTCTTTGACTGTGTTGCGAATGAGTGTCTTCCGATTTTCCATTCATGCCCACTTCGCTTCCTTTTACATTTTCTTCACCTCAAAACACTTTAGGGATTTTGCAAATATACACTTTTTTCTCTTACTGGAGCTGCCTAGTGTGATTAGCCTGAGTCCATATTTCCATCATGCCGAACAGCTATCAAACGCAGTCGAGGTATTCAGCTACTGCATATCAAAAGTAGAAAAGAATACTCTCAAGGATTGATAATTATAAAAATTTAATTGATCTCGCTTTCCCCTCACTCTTTTCCTTACCCTTTCCCCCCTGAATTGAGGAAATAGTCAAGCACAAAGCTAATGTTCTTCATGACGATTAGACTTCTTGCTTGCTTACTGGAGAGCGTTGAGTAATCCTGTTAAAACAGCAACAACTCCACAAGCGCCGGGGTCAGGAATTTGAGTAGCAGAAGGTCCACTATTGCTTCCCCCAGCCGCCGTTGTACCGACGTAGGTTGACCTTCCGAATCTGGATTCCATATATCGGGTGCTCTCACAGCCATCTGCAGCACTCTGGATTGCATAAGAGAGGGCGTGGACTGTATTCTTGCCTTGTGACTCTTCTTTGAAGGTAGTGACAAACGGAATGAGGGCATCCATTAGTGTTCGGTCGCCGACGCGAGCGCCAGTGAATTTCTCTAGTACTTCAAGGGCATCACTGACCGCAAGGGCGAAGTATCGACCATGCAAACCAATTTCCTCATTGTAGGATCGACTCAGTGCTGCAGCTAGTGCAGAAAGAAAGATTCCGTAGATGGCGCCAGAGGTTCCGCCCATCGCCTCAGTGACAAGCTCTGCTAAAGTGGCCATTCCTTGAGAGAGACTGGAAACTGGTAAAATACCAGTGTCAAGCCCGTGCGCAACCGCCGTTATGCCTGCGAGCAGTGTCGCACCGCAGTCGCCATCGCCAAGGATAGTATCGTTTCGGGTTATCGTGGGTTCTTGAGCAGTCACTTCAGCCAAGATAGACCGAATAATTCGAGAAAATAGGTCACTATCACCTAGATTGTATACATGAGTCTGTATCTTGAAGATGATATGTTGATGGATCACGTACATGTGATTGATCGCACGTTGAAATGCGAAACTTGACTCTCACTGCTCTCAATCGAGGTGTTGACCGAGGGTTTAATGTCCCACTGGGACTGTGGGATTGTGCAACTCCAACCATTGGCAGTCGTCGGCTGGTCCAGTACATTTAGAATGGTTGACGCGATTTCTGAGTTATCCAGGCTGAGGAGAGTAATGCTAAAGCCTCGGCCATCCAAGGCGGACAGAAAGGTACCAGTATACACTCGACATGGAACAACGTCGTACTTCTGTTTTAACTGAGATATGACAATTGAGGTGATAGAGCCCAACTCAATAGGAGAAATACCACCCAAATTATTCATCAACAAGACTAAACGACCATCTTTCTTGCCAACCTCAGGAGACAAAAATGCGTGCTCTGTCTTTATCGGGTTTAAGAGAACATCCAACATCTCTTCAACAAGATTTGCAGTTGAGGTTCCAGCCGCCAAATAATTGATTGCAGGCTCATTGTGAATGCCCATTCCAAGGGCTATACCATCGAACTTTGTTTCACTGACTGAAACCTTTCCGGGGACATAGCAAGGGGCTAGAGAGGCACCGATGGAACCCAGACCCTGAGAGACTATATTGTACAAACTGGTAATCTTCTCGAGATTGAGACCACGCTGAACGGCAGCTCCGATGATCTTGTGAACAAGAATTGTTCCGGCCAGGCCACGACGGCCAACAAACTTTCCTCGAGAACGTCCAACGGACACGTCGTCGGCGACGACCATTATCCGAACATCCTTACCCGTAGCCGCTTTGAAGCGTTCCGTAGCTAACGCGAAATTCAGTTTATCGCCAGTGTAGTTCTTTACTATAACAATGGTCCCCTGAGGCGAAGATGTAATCTCGAGCGCTCGGTAAATTTGACGGACATTGGGCGATGCAAATATGGCTCCAGTGACTGTCGCGTCAAGCATACCTTCCCCCACGTACCCCGAGTGAGCCGGTTCGTGTCCACTTCCCCCTATAGAGTTGCCAATAAGCTCATCTTCCAGGATAGAATTCAAAGATCAGATTGCAAGGAGGAACCATCTTACCTCCACTGATTACAGTAACTCGACCGGCATGAGCTACATCACGTTTGTACAGCACAGAAAAATTCTCGTCGATTTCAAGACCGGGTTGCAAGTATAATTGGGCTCGATTCCATTCTCGGACGAGCACAGAGGGCTCGTTCACGAACCGCTGCTCTGCGTGACACCATCAGAAACCGTGACCAGAGCTGAAAAGGGGGGAGAAAAATATTAACCTAGAGCCATGATGCTCACAAACTTAATTTGTGAAGCAAGTCCTCGCGTTTACTCTACTTCGTCTCTACACCATTAAGATATAAAACCGTTATTTTAAAATGCCTTTTCCCTAGATTTCATACTCTACAAGCTCAGCCAGTTTCGGTTCGTTTCCGAAAATCCTTGACCGGGATTTCCACATATGCCGCAAACAGATGACAAAAAAGCGAAGCGATGACCTCTCAACAACAACAATTACACTGACATTCGACACGACCAAACTCCTAGCTTGACCATGCATAAGCAATTGCATAGTGATGGCTCGCGGTCGGGCCGAAGCCGACGGCGATGTGCCGATCATCGAGAAATCTCGGGCAGGGCCGATAAGTGCTTTGTACTTAAGACCACATACTAGGTATAGCTGACATTTTCGTGCAGGTCACAAATCTGCATTTTCAACTCCACCGCCAGCATGGCTTCTGATTACAAGAAGTACCCAGCTAGCAACTTGACTTGGCGCATTCTCAACCAAGCGAATGAGCAGAAGTATGCTGTCGGGGCATACAACTGGTACGTCTATTTTTAATTCTCTGTGTACGTATTTCGGCCAGCTGATTGAACTATTCTTGCTTTTAGCTATAACACAGATGGTGTAATGGCTGTTATTCGTGCGGCAGAGCGCAAGCGCTCTGCCGCCATCATCCAGCTCTTCCCTTGGACGATGCATTTCCAGGGCCGGGAGTTCGTCCATTATGTAGTGAGGGCTGCTCATGCCGCCAACGTTCCCGTAGCAGTGCACCTCGATCATTGTATTAAGCCCGAAGATGTGGAGTTGGCGCTGACCCTTCCGTTTGATTCGATCATGGTGGACGCGTCAAGCTTGGATGAAGAAGCAAACGTCAGCTATTGCAGGGCAATTGTGGGACGAGCGGAGGCCGTCAATATCACCATCGAGGCGGAAATGGGCCGTATTGAGGGTGGCGAGGACGGTTTGCCTACAGTGGACATGGAAGCAGTACTCACGCGGCCAGGGGAGGCCGAAAAGTTCGTTCGGAGAACTGGGGTGCATTTTCTAGCCCCATCTTTTGGAAACATCCACGGTGGATACCCGGAAGGCGGGGCTGAGAAATCGTGGGATCTTCAGCGGTATGTTCACTTGACTCACTTTCTATAGTCTATCGGGCTCGTGGCGAGAATATTCGCTAATTTCCGATGGTAGGCTTGCGGCCATTGGAAAATTGGTTTCCGAAACCACTCCACTTGTACTCCATGGAACTCATCCCGTCACAGATGAGCTTTTTCTACAGACTCTTTCCTGCGGTGTGCGGAAGATCAATCTGAATCGCACTGTTCGGGATGACTACACCCAGTTCGTCGCCGAGAAATCTGGCTCGCTGGAACTAACAGTCCTTTCTGAGCAAGGTGTGGAAATCTATTCCAGGTCAATAGAGCGGATGATGGATGTGCTTGGGTCATCTGGCAAATACCAGTACTCTGGTTGACCCCGATGATGTTGGTACGTTTTCTGTCCTTAGATCTTACAGGAATCAGGACTGGTCAATCTACTATCTTAATACGAGACCGCCTGGTTTGAGTAAAGTCCATCCATTAATAATCAATCAGCAGCAGGGCATTGGTCAGAAAAGTAATTCACTAATTGTATGATCCTTGTACGGTGTGACTGACGGATAAATATTGTACTAACGCAATCATCGGGATCAACGTAGTGTTGTATAGGTAGTGAATAGAGGTTAGTAAACAGAGACCTCCATAATTAACTTAATCTCTCATGACTTAGTAATAATTACCGGACTCGGGAGTATTCCATCGCCTATTGGATTTCAAGCCAAAAGCCGAAACGCTGAAGAGGATCTGGTCTACCCAATTTTCCGTAACCAGGCACATATATGTAGAATGACAAAACTCTCTTTGTCCATTTTGATTCCCTACTTTCACAGCGAAGGAAAGTGAAAGCCATTTTGATCTGATTTTTTCTTTCTCAACTATCTCATCTCGACATTCTCGCCGTCTTTCAATACCGTCACGATGGTTCTCCTCGACAAGAAAATCCTAGCGACCGTTCCGCGAGAGGTATTAGGGATTCGAATTCTAGTCTACGGGCTAATCTTGTCTTTCACAGGGTTTTCCATGGTAAGATTCTTATTGAGTTGTGGTTCTTTTACTCATCTTGAGATCCGTCTTTCTAGATCAAAGGCCCCAGAGCTAACCCCATTTTTGACATTAGGTTTGAATACAGCAAACATTTCGGGTATAATGAGCATGACGCCTTTCGAAGAGTACTTTGGGCTGAAGAGCATGAGCACTACGACCGCATCCAACCTAAAGGCCTGGATTACGGCTTGCCTCCTTTTGGGATCTTGTGCTGGTGCTCTCATAGCCAGCCCCATTTCTGAAAAGTTCGGCCGTAGAATCGGCTTATATATCTTCAGTTTGCTCTATGTCATTGCTGCCATCTTGATGACCGTAGAACCCCGCGGATCTGGAGGCGTTGCCATGCTTATTGCCAGTAGAGTTCTTTCTGGTGCCAGCTCGGGCGCTGCAAGTGTGGTAGGCACTGCCTATATTGCCGAAATCTCCCCAAAAGTCATCCGCGGCGGTCTTTCTGCGCTTTACAATGCGAATACTATGTTTGGCGTGTCACTGGGTTATTGGATCAACTATGGGGCTCTGCTTAATATTTCCTCGCTCTCAAACGCCCAGTGGCAGGTACCCATGGCCATGCAGGCTCTACCCGGACTTTTACTATTCTGCGGATTGACAATTATGCCTGAATCACCACGATGGCTTGCAAGCATGGGGAGGATTGAGGAAGCACGCAACTCTCTTAGAAAACTTCGTCGACTTGACTTGGACCATATCTTTCTCCAGGAGGAACTGTCCGAAATCATTGAGACGCGCTTTTACGTCGCGGAGCAGACAAAGGGCTTCAACTTTGCCAGATTCCGTGAGGTTCCCAATCTTGGCAAGCGCCTGATCTTAGTTTGTCTCGTGCAACTGTTTTTCCAATTCTCAGGAGGAAACGTGATCACTTACTACAACACCACCATTCTTGATGCCATTGGTTTCACTGACCCAAAAACCAATTTCTTGTTTTCCGGAATCTACGGATTGGTCAAGGTTGCTTCGGTCCTCCTCTACTGTCTTTACTTTGTGGACAACTATGGCCGGCGACCTCTACTTTGGGCTGGATCTTTCATCATCGTTGTGACTCTGAGCTACATGAGCATTTACCTGGGCGCTCTGAGAAACACATCCGGTGGCACAGCAGCAGGTTGGGCTGCTATTGTTGCCATATATCTCTACGCCATTGGGTATGCCATTTCATGGGCCACAGTGCCGTGGATTATCAACGCTGAAGTCTTTCCCATCTCCGTTCGGACGCCTTGCATGGCTTTCACGATCACTTGGCAATACTTGGTGAATTTCGGTCTCACAAGAGGAATGTCAAACATGCTCATCAGTATGCACACGTATGGACCATTTGCACTCTTCGCTTGTGCGACCGCCGTTGGAACCATGTACTGCTACTTTGCCTTTCCGGAAACCAAGGGCATGAGTATGTCACACGTGGATCGGTTGTTCGTAGTACCTTGGTATAAAGTTGGGTTGCATAGCCTCAAGGCGGTTCAAGAGGAAGAAAATCGCGATATTGACGGTGATTCTGCCGCACGAGCTTCGAAGCTTGCCAGCGGTGGCTTTTCAGTGCAGCACCTTGAAAAACTGTAGAAACCTATGGATGCTTATCTTTTAGATGTTTTTTTTCTCTTTCAGAGATAGCGCTAAAAAAAGGGGGGCTGTAAATAAGTTAGTTTAGTTAAATTTGATACTGGCTAGAGCGCAGCTAATACTACAAGCCGCTATCCCAGAGGTGTCTTGTAAGGCCGTGAATCACCAGAGGCCTGACTGCGCCGTACGTGCTTACTGTCCGCTCGTTAGTACAGACTATTAGTTGCTCCACTCTAGAAATATACTATATGTTATATACATAGTATAGTGTTATGGGGGTGCGGAAACTTATTTCGTGGCACTGTAATTTCCTACTAAGAAAGATCCAAACAGCTTTATTATGACATAGTAATTCGATCCTTCTAGGTTGCTATGTTGCTAGAGAATAACTCTATCGAAACCAAACTAACGACTAAACTGAAGGTCTATATCAAGAAGGCTTGGCTAACTTGGGAAGTTGGGATGATCCTGAATAAGGATTCAATTCCCTTGTCTAAGTGATTGCCAGAGAGTCAAACAATAAAAATGTACAGATTGTAAGATATTGTGGATAATCCAATATAGTCACCTTAACGCCCATATTCTCTGCACAGGTCATACCATGCGTGGCTTCATTGGTCAGCAGAAAAAAAAAAAAGCCCTGGACCATAGGTAGATAGATATTCTTTGACTCCCATGGTCCATCTCCATGTGTCTGCATCATAACTCACCGGCTGTGATTTTCTGACAGCCGGGAGTCGAAACTCAACGTAGATGGAGTTGTCCATGTAATATAAAATATTATCCGTCATTACTACTGCGAGCAGTAGTATCTATAACCCCCCCTCCTCAAAGTGTTTCACGAACCAGCCCACCATGTCGCTCACTGTAGGATAATTCCAGGTTAGCGTCTGTGGCACCTTCACCTTCAGCACACTCTGTAATTTCTGCCTCAGCACAATAGTCATAACGCTGTCGATGCCGATATCCGCCAGCGGGACACGCGGGTCAATATCGTCAATATCGCTGATCTTCAGGACATCTCCCAGGCATTGGCTGATCTTGACTTTTAGCCATTCCTTCAGCTCCGGTATCGACGTCGGCCGGGCTGTTTCACTGCTCTCCTCAGTCGGTGCGGCTGCAACCCCCTGCGCACGCGGCCGGCGCACGGTGACATCCTCGAATAGAGCCAGTGGAGCGGGTTCGCCATCATCTAGGACGGCAGTACGCGTGATGACGGCGCCAACAGCGTCATGCTGACCAACGAACTCCCAGGCCGCGAAGGCCTCTTCGGCTGTGATGTCGGTGATACCCTTGGCCTGAAGCTCGAGCGCCAGGAAGGCAGATGTGCCCATACCCATAGCGCGCCACGCAGACCACTGGAAGGCAACGGCGTTTTCGCCGAGGTTACGGCGGTGCTGTGCCAGCGAGTCGAGGAAGGCATTGCCCGATGCGTACGAAGACTGACCCGCGGTACCGACGAGCTGTCCGATGGAGGAGTAGAAGACAAAGAAGTCGAGGCTACCGGGTGGGAAGGCCTTGTGCAGGGCTAGTGCGGCCGAGATCTTGGGTGCCAGCACACGCCCGAAAGAGTCAAATCTCGTATCGACTAGCAGACTGTCCTCCAACACACCACTGGCGTGAATGACGCCACGGACGGGTGGCAGCGAGAGGTTGTCAAGTGCGGCAAGGAGCTGCTTGTGCGCGTCGATGTTGCCCATGTCGAGAGATACAACGTGGACATAGGCTCCTTTGCTCTCCATGTCCTGGACCCTGGCCAAGATGGGAGCCAGGCTTTCAGAGGCCTTCACCCATTGACTGCGGGGCGGGAGCGCACGTCGGGAGACAATGACGATACGGCGAGCCCCCTTCTCTATGAGGAAGTCACATGTGACAAGGCCGAGGACACCGAGACCACCAGTGATGACATAGGTGCCCTCGGGCTTGGGCAACAAAGTTGCCTTGCTACCGGCTGCGTAGCGCTGGTCTGATTGGAAGGGGCGGAGGCGTGCCACCCAGGACACGCCGTCCTGGAAGCGTACAATGTCCACGTCTTGGACGTACTTGAAGGGTATCAAGGGGAAGCGTGTGCTCTCGCTGTCGATAAGCCCACCCCAAATGTCCGAATGCTCTGAGGCGACGATGCGAGCAAGACCGTACAGGGCGCCTTGAGCGAGCGCGGTGGGGCCTTCAGCGGCATAGACTCTGTCGGTGATAATGTAGAACTTAACAGGGAGGTTATTCTGGACGATGAACTTGACTGCCGTCGCCACTTCCCAAATGAACTTGTGCGATGAGGTCGCGATATCATCAAACGACCGGACTGGGCCGGGGGAGTACACCACTGCAGTGTCAGCATTGAAGATAGATACATCAGCCTTCGTGAGCTCTTCAGCAGTGTTGACCTTGAGAACAGTGGAGACTCCCGGCTTCAAGTCATTCTCGTATTGGCCCAGAATATCTGAGTCGGGCGAGATGAGCACAGCCCGACCCAGTGCTCGTGGCTTCTCGGATAGACGTGCTGGGATCCACTTCATGAAATGCGCAGTTTTCTCCACACCTCCACGCGGTCCAGAGCCGCTGGCATCAACTTCAGTGAGAGTAAGTCCCTCAAGCTTGGCCAGGAGCACGCCGTTAAGACTAAGGACATATACATCAGCAGACTTGCTACGACTGTCCTCGGGATCATTTCTGGACGAGACATAAAGGTTGTGAACCTTCGGGGGAGGTTCCTTGGAATATAGGATGGTCTTGTCGATCTTCGAGACGATACGCAACTTGTTGTCAGCGAAGACGGTTGCACCAACCGAGGAAGCAGAGTCGAGAGTAGCAGCCCACGAGTGAGGGTCCCACGTAATCTTGTCGTGATCCGGGTCATTATCCACTTTGGCAAGCATCTCCTTCTCGTTACCGTAGTGCTCGACGACGGCCCAAGGGAAGGCGATACCAGAGACACCGACTTTGGTGAGGTAGTCGATGGAGTAGTTGTTAGGTAGAACCTTCCCTATGCGCTTCTTTGCAGCTTCTATATCAATACCCGGGCCATCCTGGGGAACAGCCTCGGTACTCCAGCGGGCGGCGCTGTGAGTTACCCAGGAATGAGCGTCGCCAGAGCCAAGACTCGAAGCGACCTTGACATTGTCGCTCTCAACGACGACTTGGACGTTACGGGTATCATTGGTAATCTAAAGTAAGGAAAACCCTAAGTCAGTCTTGTTGTAAGTAGAAATGAAAGAAATGCGTAGAGGCTTACCCCGAGGGGGATGCGCATGGTCACGTCCGAAAGGACGGTGGCATCAGTTGCGTGGAGAAACGTGTTGATGTAGACGGCAGCGGGTATGATGTTAGTGCCGTGCAGTTCATGAGGTCGAGGGAAGGGCTTGTTCTCCTCCTTAAGCTTGGTCGAGTAGACAGTTGTATTGGTCCCCGCGATGACAGTCCGCTGACCGAGCACCGTGTGCGTGTCAACATCATGTACAGCCTCGGCGCCGGCCGAACCACTAGAAACTTCCTTCCAATACGGCCGGTGGCTCCACTGGAATCCTGGTACTTTGGTGCTCCATCTGTGACCGAGCATGGCGGTGAAGTCGACGCTGACACCCTTGGTGTAGAGCTGGCCAATGGCATGCAGGATGCTCTTCTCGGCGGGCTTGTTCTTCTTCATTGTGGAAATGATGGCGAACTCCTTCAGATCTTTCTCCAGTAGGCTCTCATTGATCGAGTGTGACACAATAGGGTGGGACGAGACCTCAAGGAATATCCTGAATCCATCTTCGACCGCGGCATCGACTGCAGAGGTGAGTAGGACGGGGCTGACCATGTTGTTGACCCAGTACCTGATATCTCTCAAATCCGAAGATCGAGGGTCTGCCAGTGAGGTAGAGTACAATTTTGTTGCAGGTGGTTGAGGATTGAGTTCACTAGTCAGGGTCTGTTCTAGCGGCGCAGACAGTTGCTCCAGCATTGGGCTGTGGAAAGCAATGTCAGTCTTGACCTCGAACGTTCGGACACCGCGCTCTTTGAGTTTCGCCACGTATTCCAGCAAAGGAGCAACGGCACCACTAACGACAGTAGATGAGGGAGAAGATTTGATGGCAGCCACAATGTCCGTTCTGTGTTCTAGCTCCGCCGACACCTCTTCGAAAGGCAGGCTGACCAAATACATGCCGCCTAGTCCCCTGACCTGGGCATAGAGGCGTGCTCGTCTTGTCACAATAATGGCACCTTCCTCTGGTGTAAGAGACCCAGCAGCCACAGATGCAGCAATCTCTCCCACTGAGTGTCCGATAACAGCCTGAGGACGAATGCCCCGGGACTTGAGGACTTCAGTCAGACCGACCTGTACCACGTACGTAAGAACCTGGATCTCATCTGAACTTTCGAAGTTGCCTGTAGTCAGGCTCTCGATGGCAGAGTAGCCAACCCCTTGGGATACGATTCCATCAATGGAGGCTACTGCCTTGTAGAAGATGGGATTCTTTATCAGCTCCTTACCCATGTCGGGCCACTGTGCACCATGTCCGGAGAAGACCCAGACCGAATCCCTGCTGACGCCGGCATCATGTATGCGGCCTTGGCTCACCCACTCGCCGGCGGTGCCTTTTGTAAAGGCGTCTAGCGCCTGGGCGGCTTCTTTATGGCTCTCGACGACGAACGTAGCGCGGAAGTCGTGCTGGGCCCGTCGCTGTGACAAAGTGGCGCCTATAGAGTGGAGATCCTCTGTCTCGCCGGGGCCGGAGATCCACTCGGCCTGAACCGCACTTTGGACGGTCAACCTCTTAGCATGCGGTGCTGAGAGTACCAGCAGTGTCGGGCCGGTTTCCGTGTTTAGTTGTACGGAACGAGAGAACGAAGACTCTTCGATAACGGCGTGCGACACGGTTCCGCCGTATCCATACGAGCAAATGGCAGCCCGGCGAGGACCATTAGCCTCTTTCCATTCTATCCTCTCCCTCACCACCTTCAGACCGGACTTGGCCCAATCGACACGGGTGTTTAGCTTGTTAAGCAACGCCTGAGGTGGAAGCACTCCCTTATTCACGGCCATAACTGCCTTGATGAGAGAGATGGTTCCAGCGGCAGCTTCGAGGTGGCCAACGTTCGGTTTGATGGATCCAACGTAGGCAGGCGCATCTTGTGGGCGCCCAGTGCCGTACACAGCAGAAATCGCGGAGACTTCGGTTGGGTCGCCGAGCGATGTTGACGTAGCGTGAGCCTCAATATAGCCCACGTCCAATGGGTCAATGCCGGCCACCTGCAGAGCCTTTCTGGCCACGAGTTCTTGGGCCTTGGAGTTGGGAGCCATGATGCCGTTTGTCTTACCATCCTGGGCAATAGCAGTGCCTTTAAGGACAGCCAGAACGTTATTACCATCCTCGATAGCGTCAGACAGGCGCTTGAGAATGAGCACGGCTGCGCCTTCTCCTCTGGCATAACCGTGGGCGTCATCGTCAAATGATTGGCAGACTCCGTCTGGCGACAGCGCACCAGCAGAGCCCAACATGTGAAACAAGGCGGGCGACAAGCAAACGTTGACGCCACCGACAATGGCAACCCTTGACTCCCCGCCCAAAACGGCCTGTCGGCCAAAGTGCACAGCGCACAAGGATGATGCACACGCAGAGTCGACAGCTACGCTGGGTCCCATAAGGTCGAGGTGGTAGGAGATTCTATTGGGAATGCCATGTGCTGTTGTGCCTATACCCATCCAGGCCTCGATGTTGGGTAGATCCTCTAGCAGAAGCCGGGAATAATCGTCTGAATCGACACCCATGTAGACAGCAGTATCGGAGCCGGAGAGGGATTTGGGGTTGATACCGGCGCTTTCGAGTGCCTCCCATGTGACTTCGAGTCCTAGTCTTTGGTGAGGGTCCATCTGCTCAGCCTCCTTGGGCGAGACGCCAAAGAAAGCAGCATCAAAATTTTCTATCTCGTCGATGAAGTAGGCCTTGTTGATGGCCGCGTCCACTACCTTCGGGTTTCGAGGGTCCCTCCGCCTCCAAGCATCCCAGCGCCAGCTGGGGTTCTCCCTTGAGGCATTCCTCTTTTCCATAATGAAGTTCCATAGCTTCTCGGGAGTATCGTTGCCTCCCGCCGTGCGGCAGCCCATACCAATGATTGCCACAACGTCGTCAAGAACATTGTCTGTAGAGACAGTAGAGGGTGGAGTAGTCTTGAGATATGATTCAGTGGCAGAGCCATCAGGAGGGGAGTTGATAACGGTCATGGCTGCGTGCAACTGAAGGCTTTTTTATGCACAAATTTAGTTGTCGCCGTTGAGATTCTATCCTAGAGGGGGTGCGTATCGGGTCTATATACTTATATCCTACATGTCGCCTTTGCCTGAATGCATTATTGAGAAGGAATGATGCACCAGCATAGGCAATGAAAGCTAGCATCATGGCCTCGGCTTTTTCGGTATACAGTGGATGTTCGCTATTATTCCACATCTACACTCAATCCGAAAAACCACCATGGTCAACCTTATAGTAGAAATATTATGATTTACATGTGTATTGAACCATGCACGGAATTGCAGTTGTTGTATCATCGTTCGGTCCGAGAGTCAACACTTTTTGCGGCCGAACCTTCTGATGAAGCATTCCAAAAGTAAATGCAGCCTTTATTACTTCAACGCCAGCACTCTTAGCTCAGCCCTAGACACCCACTCTGCAATATGTCGGACTACCGATTTTCGGAATGTTAAGTCCTACTGCTACTCCTTCGTTATCAACCCTCAGTCGCCCTTGGCTAGCGGAGCGTCATAACAGGGAGTGATACCTTGACTAATCTTTATATGCCGGTATACGCGTACTCTGCAAGCAATATAACCGGTAAGCTACCTAATGAGACACTTGGGCTGAGAAAACTGATCGGCCTGATAGCTTACATTAGCTCGCAGTGTCTGATGTAACATAGCTAGACTTTTCTGACAGCAGACTAGCGGATGGATGGTGCAGCTAGTATCCAAAATCGTTCCTTCAATTTGCAAAATGTCTCGATTTTTCTGACGTGCAGATCCCGGGCCGTACCGTACCGTTCTCCAGCGTCGGACCAATGTCAGCGCGTTAGGGCCAAATCTACTGAAAAATGTACTGAAAAGGGCGAGATACATCGAGCTAAAGTTGTATTCGCGCTTGCACGTCCCTCTTCAGCTTTGACCTCTTTAAGGTCCGCGTTCTCTTGACACACACCGTGCCACCAACACTAACCTTCTAACTGTATGTAATTATATATAATTCATATTTGAAAGAACTACATAATGTTTGATTGTGAGGACCAACTGCCTGGGAAGGATTAGCAAGGATTTGGGCCAATCGGGGCATGCCGTGCAGCCAGGGGTTAGTATTCGGGCCGGAGCAAGAACTCACAAGCAACGAGAGATCATAGTTGAACTTGACCATATACAAATTACTTTTTCTACCTTGAGATTCGACACCCGAATCTCCACCGGAAGAACCGAACCTCCCATCTAACACATACGGTGATGCCGTCACATACCTAATTCAAGCCTAAATCAAGTGAAACCTTCCTTAAGCCTTAAAAAATACCCTAATCCTGGCTTTGCCAGCCCTAAATCAATCCCTAACTCTGCTCGAAGGATAGTCAACAGCAAGAGTGTGTATTAATATCACTATACACTTAGCAATAAAATATCAGCATAAAAAATAGCCTTTTGCCGACTGACCAAACTAACAATGAGCCCCGACTAATGTTAAACGGTAATCTCTTGTTCGGAGATTGCGAAGTAAGTAAACATCGTTAGCTATCGATTTATAATCGATCTCTTCTAACTAGACGCTGGCACCCTATGAAACACTTCCAAGGCTCTAGTGGCTGTGGGATACATTCCGTTTATAGCATGATTGAACGTGAGAAATGTGCCTGCCTAACAGTTTCTCGATGTGCAGCGCATCTAACCAAGCCTGTCGGCTGTTTGGATTTCGGATCGGACGAGGCTACAGGCTGAGTTCGGACATCATTCGGTTCGGCTTCACGTGTTAGACAACCATATTTGCCAGCCCTAATGCATACAAGCCGGGACTGCACATCTATTAGGGTGTTTTTAAAATTGAAATAACCAATTACCCCCCTGATATATACGCCTTAAATTTACAACTTTTCAAGTGGTATTTACGACAAGACCCCTGTATACTGACAAGTGCGCTAATGCATAATGAAATACACTGAATCCCACGACAGGAGATAGTCCTACAGGATAGTTTTTGTTCATTTCGCGCTATAAGTCCCCGAGAAATACCTCCTAATCAATGTTATCTTAATTGAGTCTTGAGAATTATTGAATGTCGAACGTGATGGCTAAAGTATTTTTGTAAGTGTGCCTCGTATCGCTATCGTTGATATATACCTATATATAATATACATGTGTGTGTGTGTATTTCAAATAATTGCATTGCAGCTAATTCGAAACCCTAGTCTTGGAGCTACCGGCCATATTGGGGGCGCTGTAGTGAATTCTCTCTTCGCCCAATTCCCAAATTTGAAAGTCACATCCCTTGTTCGAGATCAAGCTAAAGCCAAAAGGCTCAACCAGGCTTTACCGGGTGTACGAGCCGTCATTGGTGATCTGACAAGCACGGGTTGTATTGAGAGCGAATCTTACAGCGCTGGCATTGTCATAAGTTCGTCATGAAAAGCAAAGCTTCGTATCCATTCCATGTGTTCTAGGAGCTGATGCGAGAATTAGATACCTCCCCGGACTATCTCGATGGAAGCTCTGCAGCAATAAAGGCAGTCCTGCGGGGCTTGTCTTCTAGCCCTAAAAGGGGGTTCTACATCCACACCACCGGCGCATTCCTCGTCGGGGAAGAGGTCTATGGGGAAAAGTCACTAGAAAAAGTATGGGACGACATCAAAGACATCAAGCAAATCACGAACATGCCACCTGGTCGCTACCACCAAGCCGCCGACCAACTCGTCCGAGATGAAGCCGCAGCAGCTGCCAACGTAAAGATAGCTCTTGTCTCCCCAACTGTCGTCTACGGCCGTAGTGTGTCGACCGAGAATCAAATACCGATCACGATCCGCGACATAGTAAGCGCAGTGAGGGAGCTTTCGGCGGGTTTCACGATAACTAAAGGCGAAAACTTCTTGCACTACGTTCATGTGGATGACCTTGCAGCTATCTACGTCAGTTTATTCGCGGATGCCGCGAAAAAAGCTGCCTCTGATGTCCGGCTTTGGGGACCAGACGCCTATTATTTCGCGACATCCGAGGAGCTTTCGTTCGTTGAGTACATGCGGGCAATCGTCAAGATTTTGAGGGAAAAGGGTGTCATATCCACGGATGTGATCATGGAAATTGGACCAGAAAGTGATGATTCAGCCCAGGCGATTGTCAATAAGACAGCTGCCATTCACGGGTACGGTACGAACCTCAGGGTCCGAAGTTCGAGGGCAGAAACCTTGCTTGGCTGGAAGGCAAAGCAACCAAGCGTGAAGGAGACTTTACCAGAGATTGTTGAACTTATTTTGTCCCACAGTTCACTATAATCTGTTATAGCTTTGCTACTTAGTAATAGTGTAGGGAGAAATCGGAAAATACAAGCTCTTTTCCTCTTCTACATAATTTCTGCGCCCAAATTGAGTAAGACCCCAAGGTTATCAATCGTGGAGTTCCAGGCGTGTAGTTTCAGCTTATTTGAACCGACAGAACTCTGCTTACAGGCATCGTAGAGGTCTCCAAAGATATCCAAACCCTTTCGTGGCATGGTCCTGTATACCTCATACTCTCTCTCCCAGTCCGAACGAGTCTTGGCTTCCCAGAGCGATTTTGGAGATGAAAGGGGGACATCACGAAAGCTTGTGAATCTATCACAAGGCACACCAATCTTGATCTGAACCATCTGTGTGATCAGAAGCCACACTATAGCAGTCCTATGTTTTATCGGTGGTGAGTATCGTGCTTGGATACGTGGGGAAATTTTTGAGACATTACCTTCTTCTAGACTCCGCGAAAACCCAATCTTGCCAGTTGGAGCTTGGGCAGAGTCTCTCGTGCTGGTAAAAGGGCTCGTTGCACAGGACCTTAAAGCTATCGCAAAGGCTCTGTGAAATTTAGAAAAGAGCTTCATGCTAGGGGACAAGATCTACTGTTACCTGATAGGTGACTAATAATTCGAGATTTAAGTCTAGTCCAATGTCGGAGTTGTCGACGACTCGCATCAATATATAGATAAGTAGGGCTTGTATAGCCGCGAGATGGTCGTGCTTTGAGAATTGAAGCTGACGGGCCTGTGTACAAAGTTAGCTGTGTTTGACATTGCAATTATCGGTGCCTCAAATTGTAGAACTGCTCAGTAGAGAATCACACCTTTTCAGCCGAGGATTGTTGCTCCTCTCTTACTGTATGCCACAAAAACGATCTAGTCTCGACATTATGCGAAGCAAAAATTTGTGCTAGTCCCATGCAATTTGCCAGTGGCTTAGGTAGAGCAGATGACCAGTGTCCGTGTATAAAAGGAGGGAATGTCTCCCGCCGAAGCATCATTTGCGGAAAAGCACAAAGCATCTGCATGACAATATTTGCCGTGAACTTTGAAACAGGGTCTTTTATTGGGACTGGGGCTAGGAAGTCGGAGTAGGGTCGCTCAGTGATATGAGTCGGTCCGGTAAGGGCGGACATGTCTCCCTGTGGAAGATCCTGAGTAGCAAGTTGGCTAGGCAGGGGCCAGTTCTCTGAGTCGGAATTTGAGACAAGACAATTGTCGACGTGATGATTGTCTTGGTGGAGAGATGGCGCCCCAGACATGACATTCAGGGCCGGGTCAAGATGTGAACAGGAAGGCAGATTGAGATTGAAATTTTGTAAAAGCATATCAGCCTCTGAGAAATCGAGACCATCCCAGTTCATGCCGGTTCGTGCCGAGTCCGCATCTGTTGTTCCGCTCGAGGCACAAAATTGATCCAGGCTATCTGCGATATGGGCCCCTGCTAACGGGGTCCCGTTTTGAGCTGGCTGTGGCTTCTTCGTATCGACAACTGGCGTGCTCTCGCGCACTGCCATTGCAGCTGCATAGGAAGTCGTAGCAATGTCATACACACACTCAAAACCGTTATGCGTGCACCGCTGGCATCGAGCCTGGCCGTTGCACTTCCTTTTTGCCTTTTTGCAAGCCCGGCAGGACCTGATACGAGAGCGAGGTCGGTTCTTAGCCTGGCGACAGTATAGAACATGTCGATCGTACGATGACCCGTTCAAGAACGGCTTGTGACAAAAACCGCACAGCCGTAGAGCCTCGGGCGACGAGGCTTCTTGAGGCGACTGCAGTTCGACGTCCATGAAGCAGGCCGATGGCGTGGAGTCGTTGAGATAAGCTAGCTAGAGTTTGATGTACGTAGTATGTAAATCATTACCTTTGAACCCGATTAACTATAGTTACTCACCAACAATTATTAATTGCTAGTGGTGCGGTGCGGCTAAAGTGGCCACCTCCGCCTGCCTTTTTTTGTCAGCATCGCGAGCGGCCACTTTAGCCACCAGCTGGTTGGTCACGTGCAATGACCTTTTCCAACTCCTTACTACAAGCCATAAAGAAACAGACATATGTGCCGAGAGAAAAAAAAATGTTACGCTCTACCGTTGATCACCACCATTGCCTGTCTTTTCTTTTTGTACTTTGACATTCATCGGGTAAACCCGAGAACCCCAAAATCGAATCAACTGTATCTAGCGGCCTCATCATGAGCTCCTCAGAGGAAACACCCAAAGATTCAAGTGAGGTGGTGCCAGAAAAGGACCTTGTCGCTACTGGTGAACAAGACAATGACACCACACCTGAGGGCCCACTGAGAGAAAGAACCATCCATGGCTGGAAATGGATCGCTACCGCTGCCTCTCTCTACATTGGAGCGCTCATCTATGGCCTCGACAGCACTATTGTAGCAGACATCCAACCCAATCTCGTTCAGCAGTTCAACAAGTTTGAGAGTCTCACTTGGGCTGGTACTGGCTTTCCTCTCGGCTCTTTCTGTTCTATCCTCCCCGGGTGAGTGAGTTGAAGATTCTCCAGATTGATGTGTACAAGCTAACTTGCTCCCTCTTCAAGAGCATCCATGTACGCTATCTTTGACCTGAAATACATGTTCATCGGGAGCATCATACTTTTTGAGGCTGCTTCCGCGCTCTGTGGCGCTGCACCTACCATGAACGCCTTTATTGTTGGTCGTGTTCTTGCCGGTGTGGGTGGAAATGGCATTTTCCTTGGGTGAGATTTCTCTTCTCCAAGCATCAGGTGGTCAATCGCTAACATAAATGTCTCTCGTCCAGGATTCTGAACTACTTTTCCCTTATTACCTCTCAAAATGAACGTGGGCGTTATATTGCCGGCATGGGTGTAAGCTGGGGAATTGGCGCCGTTTTAGGCCCTGTAATAGGCGGTGCCTTTGCTATCTCGTCGGCAACATGGCGTTGGGCTTTTTACATTAACCTGTGAGTTATATGATAACTGGGTGGACTCCAACAGTGTGCAGTGTTTTGCTAACTCCTTTGATCCAGTGTCGTTGCAGCCGTGTGTGCACCGGTATACATCTTGTGGCTCCCCTGGGTTAAGCCAGGTGGTGTTCACGACCGCCCGGCCCTTGAAAAGTTCAAATCCCTTGACTGGGTTGGCTTTTTACTGGCCACCGCAGCTATGGTGGCTTTCACCATGGTCTTGACCTTTGCAGGTTCTACCTGGAGCTGGAATGACCATCGTACCATTGCGCTGTTTGTTGTCATGGGCGTACTATTTATTTTGACTTTTCTCCAACAGTACTTCATGCTTTTCACCAAAATTGAAGAGCGCATGGTTCCTCCCAGCCATGTTTTGGTCAACCCAACGCAAGTGCTGCTATACATCAATACTGCCGTGGCAGCTACCAATATTTATGTTCCACTATTCTACATTCCTCAGTATTTCTCCTTCACGCGTGGAGATTCAACTATGCAGGCTGCCGTCCGTCTGCTGCCTTTCATTGCTTTTCTAGCATCTGGTACAATGTTCTCAGGCTCCATGCTTCCTAAAATTAATTACTAGTAGGACCCCCATCTCCTTTCCTGTCGGCTTTCTCTCTTCATAAGCTAACTGCTTCAGCTGGACGATCTATCTAGCAGGTGGCATCCTCCAGACAATCGGTGGCGCAACCATGTACACCGTGAACACTGACACCTCGACATCACTTATCTATGGATACAGCATCCTGCTCGGCGCCGGTACTGGCATTGTCTTTAATCTTGGCTTTACAGTCGCGAGTATCACAATGATGCAACAGACCGGCTCCGGACTGGACGTCCAACGGGTTAGCTCCATGCAAAATCTCTCACAACTTGGGTGGCAGCTTGTCAGCTTGCTTATCGGAGGTCAGATCATGCAGGAAGTTTCATTTAGAAATCTCTCAAAAGTCTTGGATGGTCTAGGGTTTTCAGACGAAGAAATCAGGCAGGCTGCTGCAGGGACTTCGAGCACCCTGTTTGATTCCCTGATCCCGTCTGTACGGGGGCAAGCCATCCAGGGCATTACAGATGCTATAAAAGACATCTACATTCTCAGCATAATCTCCGGCGCGGCTATGATTGTCGTTGTGGTGTTTTTGCCCAAGGGAAGACTGTTCCCGAAAGAGGAGAAGACCGATGAGGTGGCTGCAGCTTAAGTCTCAGACGTTTTGATGCACTCACTCACTCTCACTTCTACCTTATGGCATTCAGATCTTCGGAGAGGACTGGGTCAACTGTCGCCCGGCTCTGATAGGGTCCTCGTTATCAATATCTGGATATTTTCATACATGCATCAGAGGTTAGAGACTGATAGAAAAATGGTTTATTGATTAGACTTTTTTTTGTTATTCAGGAATGTCCGTCTCCAGAACAGAGAAAGATCGTGACGGACTATCCTGTAGATAGACTATTAGATAAAACAGAATATAATGATATTATTTCCTTTAACATAGATGCCTTGCATCGTAGGCAAATGTACCATCCAGCCTCAATCCCAATAACCATCAAACTTTAAGAAGCTTACCCAGTGTGAAGAAATCGGTGAATGGATCGTATAGCCTCAGATGATTGATATCGTCCAGTAAGGATAATGACCCACAGGATGTGTGGATCCGGAGGATATCCTCGGATTATATATGGTTTATGATCTGGGGATAGCTTCATGTTTATCCACGGTGTATATGCCTCAACATGTTGTTAGATACACTGCCTGTTTGGGACCGAACCTTCGGGTATATATATGCCCTACGTTCGCCCATTAGTTAGCTCAAGAAATCATTTATCAATATTGAAGTTGTTCGAACCCAGCGAACATCCTTGCCAGCTTTGGAGTTAGCTGCCGGAGCCCAGATCAAACGCCCGAGACATCACAAAAGTGGTGTAGGTATCTAGCCAGCTATAAATACGGTCTCACCTGTCAATTAGTGTTAGGAATCAGTTATCGATATGTAAGAAGTCATTTTACTCTATTGATCCCGCTCACCCTGTACCATAGTAGGCTAGTTGGATTAGCCTTGCACCCACCCCTGCTTCGTGTTCTGGGGCCGTGCAGTCAGTTCACCCCTTCAGGCTCGTTGGGCTAGCCCTGCGCCAATATAAAAAGTGTCAGCTTATCAGTCCTATCTCTCAATACGCTAATGGAAAGGATCCTAACCCCTGCCCATCAACTGGCTGGCTTTTACATGTAACCATATACTATGATTAGTGTATAGAAATATTTACAAGATTGGAAGGGAAGCGGCCCGCTCGGTGTCATGGCCCGCTTGGTGTCCGATTCCGTTAAGACATGTCAACGCTCCCAAATGTACACAACACCCAAGTCTAACCCCAATATCGTGCATATTTAGGCAGGCTCGGGCTCGCTCCTGAACTCAGCATAGATTTGTGCCCTAGATTCGTGTATAGTATAACCAAATCCTATCATATCACTGTAAACATCTTAAGACCATTACGCTATGACTAGGCTTCGTCCTATCACAGTACGTTGTCATATCACTATGCTATCTAATGCTTTTGTAATATGACAGTGCTTCTACGAAGCGAATTTCTAAATCACCGGTGCATGACCGGGTAAGAATCCGTCACCCACCCCTTACACAAAACCACTGCTTGCCGCTATCGGTATTACATGACTCGTATTTCTTAAGGATAAAAAACGTACTAGGAAGATCACCCGGACTACTAGACAAAAAGTCCAACAGGAATATGCTCTTATTCTGCGGAATGCCCATTCCAGCATGCTGCAGGATTTAGGTGCGTTTGCCGCTTTTTGGGGCTGTAATGTGTTAGTCAGTAATAAATCCTCTCGGTGTTGTCTTTTCTCGTCTTACATCCTGTCTCCGAGCAATCAGTCAAGCAATGATGGAAGGTGAAGGCAACACAGAAGTCGTTGCCATCCGACGGCATGGTCAAGAAGACCTCTGGGCCAAAACAACCGTCGCATGCCTTCGATGCCGGGAGCAGAAGCTTGGATGCAATCGCGAGCTGCCATCCTGCGCACGGTGCCTCAAGCAAAAGGCTGTTTGCAAGTATCCGCCCCCGCCAGATCGGAGGCGGATTGCCCTGAAGGCGAAACCTAGCAAGGCAAAGGCTTCGGGACAGCCAGCTGAACAGACCCAGCAGCCACCACCTGAACCTGCCACGATTGCCAGGCTAGGAAAGAGGCAGCGGCTGAGGGACCATGCTGAACTTCAAGAAGGGCTCCATACTAGTCCCAACTCTAATCCGAATACTAATTCGAGCCCTGATTCGGGGATGAAAGAAGAAGACTTCGACTTGCCCCCCAGCGAAGTTGGAGTATTGCTTCTAGAAATATACTTCAAGCGGGCCTACAATGCGTCGCTCCTGTTCCACAAGCTCATAGCCTTTCAGCTGTATGAGCAGAATGGCATACCGGATTACCTCCTCCGCGCCATCTTCGCACAGGCGGCTGTATTCTTGCAGCAGGTCCCGGAGGACTCACCATACAAGAAGTCGATCAATATTTTTCCTCTTCACGCAATATTTGAAAAGTCTTGGGCATGGGCACGTTCCGCGAGTCGGGAAGTCCTCTCCCACATCGACGAGCCCACCCTCGTCCGGGTGCAGGCTCTTCAAGTTTTGCAGCTCTACTATTTCTCGCGTGGGTCGACCCAGCGTGCTTTGGTGCACGGGTCTCTAGCCTATCAGCTATGCCAGGTCCTTGGGTATGATAGGTTACACGAGGATATGGCTTCAGCTACCCGCGGTCTTGACTTTGACCAAGAGATAAAGAGACGATGCTTTTGGGCTAGTTGGGCCAGCTTACGTATAGGCTACTGGAATCCGGATCATTGCAAGACTCTGGAAAAATTGCACAGTCTACCACTACCCGTCAGGTTGGGTTCACTGCAGGGAGTCGAACTCACGCTATGCCAGAAGATAGAAGTAGATTGGAAACTGAGTGCTTCCTCTAACATGCGGAGTCATGAGTGCCTTTTCTCCAGCAGGTCGTCGAGTTCCATAATGGCGGAGTTAATCAAGATTTTGGGTGTCTGGTACATTCATTTCAGGCATTCTTGTTTAACTGAGTTCTAATGGTTAGCACAGGTCCCATGTCCAGGCTTTCCTTACCGAGCCCCCTGGGCTTACAATCTCTCAGAGAACAAGGCGACTGGAAAATTTACTGGAGCTTTTCGACACTATTGAACTTTCTCTCGAGTTGCCTCTTGTTGATATCTGCGCCCGAGCGGAGTTCTACGACGAAAGCCCCGAGCTCCTCACGTCTCTCTGCTCCATGTACTATATCAGTCGACTTCTTGTGCACGTCTCGATGGTACTACGCCTTTCAGGCTCTACATTTGAGCCTGCGGACTTGGATCAATCTGACTTGGTAGAAAAGCATACCAACGCGGCTCTCTGCCAGGCGACTAACCTTCTGAATATCCTTCAACAATTTGTTTCCAAGGATTTGGATACAACAAGGCTGTGGCACTTCACCGGATATGGAGCATTTGTTGCAGGGAGCATATTCGTAGTAAGTTGTGTGTGCAATGCCTATCTCTGGTCTTTTGCCCCGTGACAAATAAAAAAAAAAGATTCTAGGCAGCGTCAAGACAAATATGCTTATTATGAACTCCTTCACTTTAGGTATATCAAAATAGAACGCAGGTTCCTCAGCTGGACTCTACGGAAATGAAAATAATCCAGAAGGTGTTGCAGGTTTTGAGCATTTACTGGGAGCCATTGCGCGGATTGGTATGTTTCGCTAGCAGCTCCCCCATCCTTGAAATTTGTGTAGACACTGACAATAGCCAAGGCTATCAAGCTGGACGAAATGATCAACACTGGCCAATATACCACCGTAGAGTCTATAATTTCACTCGCATTTTCTTGGGAGAGATTTCGTCCTCGCCCGTTATCCGAAGACAACGATGACACAATAAGTGTTCCAAATAATCTGAGCACAAACCCGCCACTCTTTCAAATGCCAAATGCCAGACTTGTCTCAGACGACTATCAATTCCGGAATATAGTTCGAAACGAGGGCAACACAGAACCTCATCAGTCACTTCTTGAGCAGCAACAGCAACAACAGGAAGTTCACCCTGCACAGACTTGGGCGGCTCCTCCGTTACTGGAGGACCCCTTTGAGACCAATTACGAGGCGGGAATGTTCGATGTAATTTGGGGGAATGCGCAGTCCACGATCAATATATGGGCGCAGGCGATGCCTTCTTCGGAGATTCAGTGATTTTTTTGGGGATTTGAATGTGTGTTGATATGAATGAATGCCTTTCAATAGATTCTGTTAGATTTTTATACTTGGCAATAGATAGTTCGAACATGAGAAATAAGAAGGCAAGATTTAGACGAGAGTGCTCTGCTGCTTTATTGCGAAACGCCGATGAGAGTCGGAGGATTCGTTCGGTCCGAAAGCATTCGGCCTGCTTAATTTCATTCACGTAGCAGTCCGAATCACCCCATTTTTGAGAACAGAATTATAAATATTATGATCCGCGACTTTCAAATTTATGAAACTCCGTTTGCACTGAACACGAAAACCAAATCACCCCGAGTCCGGAAAAAAACCCTTCACCGCAGCCTCAAACATGGCGAACGAACCCACCTACTCTATGCTCCTCTACTTCAAGAAAAACCCAAACATCACTCACGAGGAATTCAAAGACTACTACGAGAATGTTCATGCCCCAAGGATCATGGAAATCACTCAGTCTGCAAAGGGACTCATCGCCTACACACGGCAGTACATCAATCACGAACAGTCCGACGTGGCGACTGGTAACCCATTCGTCGTCTTTGGGGACCCTGCACCAGATATCCCTTTCGACATTGTCAACGCAGTGACGTTCCAGACAAAGGCAGATGCCGTTGAATTCTCGAGAATGATGTATGAGCACAAGGAAAATTCCATCGCGATCCTGAAGGACGAGGACTACCTGTTTGTCCGGAGTCAGTCGAGAGGCGTGGTTGTCGATAAGTCTGTTTCTATTGGGTGAAAGTGGATGTACCTGCCTATTTTGTACACCGTATGAGTACATCTAGAAGCAAGCCATATGCTGTTTTTCTTGCTAGTTGTGGCTGGAAGGCCTTGGGATCTTTCGTAATAAAATAGATTATTGGATTATATATGCACTAGCACCAATTTAAGCTTATAGAAGTAATAAGTATAGATTTAAAATCTTTTTTTATTATTATATTAGAAAAATATATTTCTATTTATATATTTAGAAGAATTGATCTTAATTATAATTTCTTATTTAAGATTAAAGAGAAGTAGAATTAATTTTATAATGAAGAATTTTTTAAAGATTTAAAAGATTTTTTTAATAATATTATTCTATATAAAGCTTAATTCTTTTTAGATAAAATTAATTAGAGATTATATAATGTTAAAATAATTATAAATAAACTATTAATAAAAATTACTAAATTAGTAAATTTAAAGAATTATTAGATTTTTTTAATTATAATAAATATTTATTATTTTATATAGTTTTAATTTTTATAAAATCTATCTATATATTTATTTTTATTTTAATAATTGTCGGTTTTGTTACAGGGCTAGAAAAGACTCTATAAAAACACTTGATTACTAACTAATAAAGATAATAACTAGTTTCTAATATTAATTATAAGGGTAAAGAAGCCCTTACTTATAGATAGTCTTTTAGAACTTAGACTACTAGAAAGCCTATTAATTAGAAAAATTTTTAAAGAATAAAATATTAATATATTAGCTTTAAAATTAATATATATATCTCTTATAGCTTTTAATAGCTTAAATATTAATAATTAAATAAATTTATCTAATATATCTTTTAAAATTATTATATATCCTTTAAGAGGATATCTTATACTTAAAATATTTTTTAATAATATATATTTTTTAAATTAAGATTATAATATTACTCTTTTCTTAGATTAGAATTTTTATAATAGTATATTAATTGTTACGGGGCTGGAAAAGGCTCTGTGAAAACACTTGATTGCTAACTAATGAAGACAACAACTAGTTTCTAATACTAACTATGGGGGCGAAGGAGCCCCTACTTATAAATAGCTTCCCAGGGCTTAGACCACTAGAAGGCCTATTATTTAGGGAGGCCTTTAGGGGGTAAGATGTTAATATATTAATTTTAAAGTTAATATATATATCTCTTATAGACTCTAGAGGCTTAAGTATTAATAATTAAGTAGATTTATCTAATATATTCTCTAAAGTTGTTATATATCTTTTAGAGGGATGCTTTATACTTAGAATATTCTCTAATAATATATATTCTTTAAATTAGAATTATAATACTATCTCTCTTTTAAATTAAAGCTTCTATGATAGTGTATTGATGATCTAGATAGAGATATAGTAGATAGTATTTATAAAATATCTTTATTAAGTCTAGAGTATTAATATTAATAGCTAGTTCTTAATTTATATTTTTTTAAAAATATTCTTTTTATTAAATTAAATATTTTAAGATCTTATAATAGATTTTAAAGTCTAAAATTTTCTTTATTTTATAAATATTTTTTTTTTTTATTATTATTTTTTAAGCCTTATCCTGCTGATTAGTATAAGGGTAATTATTATAAAGCTATAGCTTATTAATATATATTACTAGATATATCTTATATTAGACTAGAAGGTTGAGCTTAATTATTATAAGACTTTATATCTTTTTAATTATAAAGAAGCTTTAGTATAGATTATCTAGCTTATATAAAAGTTAGTATTAATATAAATAATTAATTTTAAGATATATTAGATTTTTTTTCTTATATATTAAAATTAATATTTAGTAGTAGTTTATATTATTTTAGTAGATTATTTAGACTTAAGCTATCTTTAAGTATAGTATTTTATATATCTTAATAAGATTCTAATTAAATATATTTATAAGCTTTTTATCTTTAGTTTTTAGAGATTTATTTAGAACTTTTATCTATACTTAAAGATAGAATTAGTAGTTAGTAAAAAAGAGAAAGATCTCTATAATTATTAAAAACTAGATATTTATAATAAACTTAATTATAAAAAGCTATTTTAATTAGTTATTTTATTACTAGTTATAATAGGTTTTAAAATAGGTCTTTAAGATTTTATTAATCTATTCTATTTAGCTATTTATTTAGGCATAATCTACTATAGAAAGATTTTAATATATTTAGAGATCTTTATATAGATATTAAAAAAAGTTTAATATCTATTAGAGTCTTTTATTTAATATTATAATTTTAAGAAGCTTATATAGCTTTTAGATATATTTTAAAAATAGATTAGTAGCTTTATTTATAATAATAATCTTTATATAAGAGAATAGGTGTTTAAATTTAATAAAATAATCTATTATTATTATAATTAAATTATATCCTTTAGATAGAGATAGTTTAATAATAAAATCTACTAATATATTTATTTAGAAGTGATAAAAAATATTTAAAGACTTTAATAGATTCTAATAAGTACTTTAATTATACTTAATATAATAATATATATAGTAGTTTTAAATATAGTAAGTTATTAATTATATTATTTAAAGCTAGTAGTATTTTTAGTTTATAATATTATAAGTTTTTTTTCTATCTAAGTAATCTATTATAGAATAATTATAGTATTATTTTAGAAGTTAGGTCTATAGAGATTTATAATTAAAAATATAATAATAATTCTAATAATAAAATTACTTATTCTAATCCTTATAATAAGCTAGTAATAGATATAAACTATAATATTTATTATTTTAAAATCTTTAAAGAATATCTTTTAGTATTAAATCTTTCTTATAACTAGCTATAAATAATTTTTTTAATATTTAAAGATTCTAGAGCTTCTTAAAAGTATTTTTAAGTATATTAATTATATTATTCTCTTTTCTCTTTTTAGAGAGATTATTTTTATTTTTTAAGACTTTATCTTTTTCTAGATAAAAAAATAGAGAGCTATTTTTTATAAGTTTTAGATTCTCTAATATCTTTATATATATACTATTAAGTTCTAATCATTTAATATATTTAGGTTAAAGTATAATTTACTTCTAGTATATATTTTAAATATTATTTTTTTTATAAGATAGGTTCTAGTTATAATAAGTAAGAGTATTTAGTTTTTCTCTAAGCTTTTTAAGTTTATATACTAGCTTATAATTAAATTATAAGAGGAATTTAATCTATTTAGTCTATTAATAATTAAAAATCTTCTTTATTATAAAATATTTAAGATTTTTATAGTTTATTAGGATTTAAATAGAGTATAATAAGCTTTAAAGCTTAGAATATTACTTTTTAAAAATTTTAATTATTATTATTAACTTCTTATTATAGATTTTATAATTATACTCTATTACTAAGTAGGTTTTAGAGAAAAAGATTATTAGCTATAGAATACTATTTATATCTTATTATAAGAGTACTCCTCTAGAGATATAATCTAAAGTATTTATTTTTATTAAATAGAGCTAGTTTTATTTAAATATTTTTAGAATTAAGATTATAGTGAATATTATCTTTAGATTATTAAAAATTTATTAATATACCTAAGTCTATTAAAATAGGATCTTTTTTTAAATTAGATTTATAAGAGTTTTAACTACCTTAGAGTAATTTTTAATAAAATATTAATAAAAATTTATAAAGCTTAAGAATATTTATATATTTTTAATATTCTAAGGGGCTTATTATTTTATAATAGTAGCTACTTTAGAGAGGTTTATTTTAATATTATTCTTAGATATAATAAGCCCTAAGAAAACTATTTATTTAATATAGAATTTATATTTATTAAAATTATATTAGAGTTTATGCTTTTTAAGGCGTTCTAGTATCTATTAGATATGCTAATAGTGCTCTTTAAGTATATAATTAAATATTAGTAGATTATTTATATAAGTGCTTATAAACTTGTCTAGAAAGTCTTTTAGGATATTATTTATATAATTCTACTATAAGATTAGAGTATTTGTAAGTCTAAAAGATATAATTAAAGATTTATATAGTTTTTATTAAATATAGAAGGCTATTTTCTATTTATTTTTTTTTATAATATATAGCTTATTAAAGACTACTATAATATTTAGCTTAGTAAAATATTAGATTTAGAATAATAATTATAGGATCTTTTAGATAAGAGATATTAGGTACTAATTCTTTCTTATAATTTTATTAAGGTTTTTATAATTAATATAAATCTATACCTTTTCTCTAGGCTTATGGGCTAGTAATATAGAAATAGTAATAGTAAATATACTAGATTAAATAAATTATTTTTTTAAATTAGTTTTTAGTTATATTTAGATTAGATATAGCTTATTCTAGTTATAATATTTTAATAGATATATAAAAGGCTTCTTACTCTCTATTAGTAGGATCTAATAATTATAAAGAGTTTTTAAAGATAAGATTTTAATAAGTTTAATATAGAAAATATCTAGTAGATTATAATATTTTAAAAGTATTATTATTTTAGAGTCTAGGTTTTTTTAAAGATTTTTTAACTTTTAAATAGCTTTTTTAATATTAGTGATTATAATTTAATAGAGGTTTATAGACTCTTTTTAATAATAGTGAGATTAGTAGTCTAGTGTATATAAATTAGTAGTACTTATAAAATTAATATTAAGAGGTGTTTTTTTTTAGAGGTGTTTATTAGGCTTAAAATTCTTTTAGGATATAGTTTTAAAGCTTTTTAGAGCTTTTATAAGGGTCTTAGAGCCTCTTAGAGTAGTAGTTTTATAGATTATAGTTTTATAGATTATAATTCTAAGAATTATAATCTTATAGCTTATAGCTATAAATTTGTAGTTATAATTAGGAGTATAGATGCTCTTAATTATATAAGATAAATAGTATTTTAGGTAATAACTATAGTAATAATTAGAGTAGAAGATTATAATATTTAGAGATTATTTAATATTAGGATTATACTTCTATAGCTAGAGGATATTTAATATAATAGGTATTTTAGGAAGTTAGGTTAAGTAGAAGAAAACTTATTTTTTATAATAATTAATTATTATTTTAGCAAAGGCTATTAATAAGATTTATAAATCTTTAGAAGTCTTGCTATTAAATATATATAATAGATGTGGAGAAGATAGGAGTAGAATAATTAAATAATATCTAATAATAAATTTAGTATTTATAAAAGTATATCTAAAGTCTCTAGAGTTAATTATAGAAGAATAATCTAATTTTTTATTCTTTTTATATAAAGTATATAGTATAATTAAATAAGATTTATTAATAATTTTATTTTAAAGAATTAAAGCCTTCTAGTAATTCTTATTCTATTTTTTTATTATTAGTAATAGTTTCTTTTATTTATAATTTAGAGTAAGAAGTCTTTATTTTTTAATTTAATAATAGATATTTTAGCTTCTTCTCTTTTTTCTATATTAAGAGATATACTAGAGTTATTAATTTTAAGAGAATATGTGTTAGCTTAATACTCTAGGTGTTTATAATAATAGTATAGATTCTTTTTATAATACTAATATTACTTAGCTAAATAATTAGTATTAAAATCTATTAAATTACTGCTAGAGGTTAGGGATATAGTAATATAAAAGATAGAATTTATATTAATAAATATAGTAATGGCTGGTTAGGTATTTAGATAATGATTACTAGTAGTAATAATATTATTTAAAAAGTTTAATAAAGCTATAAGCTGGATATTAGTATTAAAAATCTATAGTTTAATTATTAATATATTATAGTTATCTAGGATCTTAAATTAGTTAATTAAGATATTTTTAAGCTTTTTAAAAAGCTCTTAAAGAAAGAGATTTTTTTTATTTTAGTTACTATAGTTATAGTAAATAATATAGAATTTAAACTCTAATTAATAAGTAATAAACTCTCTATTAGCTTAATATAAGAGGTTAAGTTTATAAATAATTTCTTTATATTTATTAGCTATACTATAGATTTAGTCTAGATTATTAAATAATTATTTTATTATAGTGAAGTATATCTAGTTTTTAGAGTCTATAAAGAGGATAATCTAGATATAGATTTTTTTTATTAGTAGAGTATAGATAAATATTAGCTTATAGATTTTTATAAAGAATTTAAAACTATCTACTAAGAATTTATTTTTAAGTTAAATAATAAAGATATTTACTTAGTTATACTCCCTCTTAAAGATTATAGGATTAAGGAGTTTTATAAGTTTAATAGTTCTAGAGTTTTTAGTACTATAGCTTTAGAGCTAGATAATTAAAATAATAACTTATTTAATAGCTTTGCTTAGTATTTAGTTATATTTAATATAGAGAATAATATCTAAGATTAATATTAAGATAGTATTAATTTACTACTAAAAGAAATATTTAATATATTTCTATAATTAAATAATCTAGTTTATTAAAATATTTAAAGTTTTAGTTTTAATAGAGATATATTATTTCTAGGCTTAGATATTAAAGCTATTAATACTAAAGTTTTTAAAATTAATATTTAGAAGTCTATAAGTTTAGTTATAATTTATAAAGATATTATTATTTATAGTAATAATAATAAAGAAAAAGAAAATAAAAAATAAAAAAAAAAATAAGTTATTATAATATTATAAAATTAGAAAAGATTTTATAAAAATACTTAATTACTAACTAATAAAGATAATAACTAGTTTTTAATATTAATTATAGGAGTAAAGAAGTCTTTATTTATAGATAGTCTTCTAGAGCTTAAACTACTAGAAGGCTTATTATTTAAAAAGACTTTTAAGAGGTAAAATATTAATATATTAGTTTTAAAATTAATATATATATCTTTTATAAGTTTTAGGAGCTTGAGTATTAATAATTAAGTAGACTTATCTAATATATTTTTTAGGGCTGTTATATATTTTCTGGGGGGGTGCCCTATGTTTGGGATATCCTCCAGTGACATATATCCTCTGAGTTGGGACCGTGACATTAATAATTTAAATAAAAATATAATAAATAATATTTATAAAATACTCTTACTAAGTTTAAAATATTAATATTAATAACTAATTTCTAATTTATATTTTTTTAAAGATATTTTTTTTATTAAATTAAATACTCTAAAGTCCTATAATAAATTTTAAAATCTAAAATTTTCTTTATTTTATAAATATTTTTTTTTTTTATTATTACTTCTTAGATCTTATTCTATTAATTAATATAAAGATAATTATTATAGAGTTATAACTTATTAATATATATTATTAGATATATTTTATATTAGACTAGAAGATTAAGCTTAATTATTATAAAATTTTATATCTTTTTAATTATAAAAAAGTTTTAATATAGATTATTTAGTTTATATAAAGATTAATATTAATATAAATAATTAGCTTTAAGATATATTAGATTTTTTTTTTTATATACTAGAACTAATATTTAATAATAATTTATATTATTTTAATAAACTACTTAGACTTAAACTATTTTTAAATATAATATTTTATATATTTTAATAAGATTTTAGTTAAATATATTTATAAATTTTTTATTTTTAATTTTTAAAGATTTATTTAAAACTTCTATCTATACTTAAAGATAAAAATAATAGTTAATAAAAAAAAAAAAACTTTTATAATTATTAAAGATTAGATATTTATAATAAATTTAATTATAAAAAACTACTTTAATTAGTTATTTTATTATTAATTATAATAGATTTTAAAATAAATCTTTAAAATTTTATTAATCTATTCTATCTAGCTATTTATTTAAATATAATTTATTATAAAGAGATTTTAATATATCTAAAGATTTTTATATAAATACTAAAAGAAATTTAATATCTATTAAAACTTTTTATTTAATATTATAGTTTTAGAAAGCTTATATAGTTTTTAAATATATTTTAAAAATAAATTAATAGTTTTATTTATAGTAATAATTTTTATATAAAAAAATAAGTATCTAAGCTTAATAAAATAATTTACTATTATTATAATTAAATTATATCTTCTAAATAGAGATAATTTAATAATAAAATCTACTAATATATTTATTTAAAGATAATAAGAAATATCTAAAAATTTTAATAGATTTTAATAAATATTTTAATTATATTTAATATAATAATATATATAGTAATTTTAGATATAATAAATTACTAATTATATTATTTAAAATTAGTAGTATTTTTAATTTATAATATTATAAATCTTCTCTCTATTTAGATAATCTATTATAAGATAATTATAATATTATTTTAGAAACTAGATCTATAAAAATTTATAATTAAAAATATAATAATAATTTTAATAATAAAATTATTTATTCTAATTTTTATAATAAGCTAGTAATAAATATAAATTATAATATTTATTATTTTAAAATCTTTAAAAAGTATTTTTTAATATTAAATCTTTTTTATAACTAGCTATAAATAATTCTTTTAATATTTAAAAATTTTAAGATTTCTTAAAGATATTTTTAAATATATTAATTATATTATTCTTTTTTTTTTTTAAAAAAGATTATTCTTATTTTTTAAGATTTTATTTTTTTTTAAATAAAAGAATAAAGGCTTATTTTTTATAAATTTTAAATCTTTTAATATTTATATATATATATTATTAAGCTCTAGCTATTTAATATATTTAAATTAGAATATAATTTATTTTTAATATATATTCTAAATATTATTTTTTTTATAAAATAGATTCTAGTTATAATAAATAAGAATATTTAGTTTTTTTTTAAATTTTTTAAATTTATATACTAGCTTATAATTAAATTATAAAAAGAATTTAATTTATTTAATTTATTAATAATTAAAAATTTTTTTTATTATAAAATATTTAAGATTCTTATAATCTATTAAGATTTAAATAAAATATAATAAGCTTTAAAATTTAAAATATTATTTCTTAAAGATTTTAATAATTATTATTAACTTTTTATTATAAATTTTATAATTATATTTTACTATTAAGTAGATTTTAGAGAAAAAAATTACTAATTATAAAATATTATTTATATTTTATTATAAAAATATTTTTTTAAAGATATAATCTAAGATATTTATTTTTATTAAATAGAATTAATTCTATTTAAATATTTTTAAAATTAGAATTATAATAAATACTATTTTTAAATTATTAAAAGTTTATTAATATATTTAGATTTATTAAAATAAAATCTCTTTTTAGATTAGATTTATAAAAATTTTAATTATTTTAAAATAATTCTTAATAAAATACTAATAAAAGTTTATAAAATCTAAGAATATTTATATATTTTTAATATTTTAAAGAGCTTATTATTTTATAATAATAACTATTTTAGAAAGATCTATTTTAATATTATTTTTAAATATAATAAGCTCTAAAAAAATTATTTATTTAATATAGAATTTATACTTATTAAGATTATATTAGAGTTTATATTTTTTAAAATACTTTAATATCTATTAGATATATTAATAGTATTTTTTAAGTATATAGCTAAATATTAATAAATTATTTATATAAATATTTATAAATTTATCTAGAAAATTTTTTAAAATATTATTTATATAATTTTATTATAAGATTAAGATATTTATAAATCTAAAAAATATAATTAAGAATTTATATAGTTTTTATTAAATATAAAAAATTATTTTCTATTTATCTTTTTTTATAATATATAATTTATTAAAAACTATTATAATATCTAATTTAATAAAGTATTAAATCTAGAATAATAATTATAAAATCTTTTAAATAAAAGATATTAAATATTAATTCTTTTTTATAATCTTATTAAAATTTTTATAATTAATATAAATTTATATCTCTTCTCTAAGTTTATAGACTAGTAATATAAAAGTAATAATAATAAATATATTAAATTAAATAAATTATTTTTTTAAGTTAGTCTTTAATTATATCTAAATTAAATATAGTTTATCTTAATTATAATATCTTAATAAATATATAAAAAGTTTTTTATTTTTTATTAATAAGATCTAATAGTTATAAAAAATTCTTAAAAATAAAATTTTAATAAACTTAATATAAAAAATATTTAATAGATTATAATATTCTAAAAATATTATTATTTTAGAATTTAAATTTTTTTAAAGATTTTTTAGTTTCTAAATAATCTTCTTAATATTAATAATTATAATTTAATAAAAATCTATAAGCTCTTCTCTATAATAATAAAACTAGTAATTTAATATATATAAATTAATAATATTTATAAAATTAATATTAAAGAGTATTTTTTCTTAAAAATATTTATTAGATTTAAAATTTTTTTAAAATATAATCTTAAAATTTTTTAGAACTTTTATAAAGATTTTAAAATCTTTTAAAATAGTAATTTTATAAGCTATAATCTTATAAGCTATAATTCTAAAAATTATAATTTTATAGTTTATAGCTATAGATTTATAGCTATAATTAAAGATATAAATATTTTTAATTATATAAAATAAATAATATTTTAGATAGTAGCTATAATAATAATTAAAATAAAAAGTTATAATATTTAAAAATTATTTAATATTAAAATTATACTTCTATAGTTAAAAAATACTTAATATAATAAATATTCTAAAAAGTTAGATTAGATAAAAAAAAACTTATTTTTTATAATAATTAATTAATATTTTAATAAAGATTATTATTAAAATTTATAAATTTTTAAAAATCTTATTATTAAATATATATAATAAATATAGAAGAGATAGGAATAGAATAATTAAATAATATTTAATAATAAATTTAATATTTATAAAAGTATATTTAGAGCTTTTAGAATTAATTATAAAAAAATAATCTAATTTTCTATTCTTTTTATATAAAATATATAATATAATTAAATAAAGCTTATTAATAGTTTTATTTTAAAAAATTAAAACTTTTTAATAGCTCTTATTTTATTTTTTTATTACTAGTAATAATTCTTTTTATTTATAACTTAAAATAAGAGATTTTTATTTTTTAATTTAATAATAAGTATTTTAATCTCTTTTTTTTTTTTTATATTAAGAAATATATTAGGATTATTAATTTTAAAAAAATATATATTAGCTTAATATCTTAAATATTTATAATAATAATATAGATTTTCTTTATAATATTAATATTACTTAACTAAATAGTTAGTATTAAGATTTATTAAATTACTATTAGAAATTAGAAATATAATAATATAAAAAATAGAATTTATATTAATAAATATAATAATAACTAGTTAGATATTTAGATAATAATTATTAATAATAATAATATTATTTAAAAAGTTTAATAAAATTATAAGTTAGATATTAATATTAAAAATTTATAGCTTAGTTATTAATATATTATAATTATCTAAGATTTTAGACTAATTAGCTAAGATATTTTTAAACTTTTTAAAAAGTTTTTAAAGAAGAAGATTTTTTTTATTTTAATTATTATAATTATAGTAGATAATATAAGACTTAAATTTTAATTAATAAATAATAAACTCTCTATTAGCTTAGTATAAAAGATTAAGCTTATAAATAATTTTTTTATATTTATTAATTATACTATAGACTTAATCTAGATTATTAAATAATTATTTTATTATAATAAAATATATCTAATTTTTAAGATTTATAAAGAGAGTAATTTAGATATAGATTTTCTTTATTAATAAAATATAAATAAATATTAACTTATAAACTTTTATAAAAAATTTAAAACTATTTATTAAGAATTTTATTTTTAAGCTAAATAATAAAAATATTTATTTAATTATATTTTTTCTTAAAAGTTATAAAATTAAAAAGTTTTATAAATTTAATAATTTTAAAGTTTTTAATACTATAATTCTAAAGCTAAATAATTAAAATAATAATTTATTTAATAATTTTACTTAGTATTTAATTATATTTAATATAAAGAATAATATCTAGAATTAATACTAAAATAATATTAATTTATTATTAAGAGAGATATTTAATATATTTTTATAACTAAATAATCTAATTTATTAGAATATTTAAAGTTTTAGTTTTAATAGAGATATATTATTTCTAGATTTAAATATTAAAGCTATTAATATTAAAGTTTTTAAAACTAATATTTAGAAGTTTATAGACTTAATTATAACTTATTAGAATATTATTATTTATAATAATAGTAATAAAGAGAAAGAAAATAAGAAATAAAAAAAAAAATAAATTATTATAATATTATAAAATTAGAAAAAATTTTATAAAAATATTTAATTATTAATTAATAAAAATAATAATTAGTTTTTAATATTAATTATAAAAGTAAAAGAGTTTTTATTTATAAATAATTTTCTAGAACTTAAATTACTAGAAAATTTATTAATTAAAAAGATCTTTAGAAAATAAAATACTAATATATTAATTTTAAAACTAATATATATATTTTTTATAACTCTTAATAATTTAAGTATTAATAATTAAGTAGATCTATCTAATATATTCTCTAGAGCTATTATATATCTCTTAGAGGGGTGCCCCGTGCTTAGGATATCCTCTGGTGACATATATCCTCCGAGTTGGGACCGTGACACATCAAATATTTGAGACCAAATACCCCAATCTCTCCAATGTTCATGATAGGGTTGGACAGAGTAATTATAGCTCCAATGATAGGGTAGTTGGATTGCGGGACTGGTTTGCATTATCTCGACCGTTACAAACTCGGGTTGTGAAGCTGTTGAAGCGCAGATTGGCTAAGAGTTTATCTCCGCCCAAAAAAAAAAAAACGCAGTGGGCGTGTTTCTATAGCTTTATGTGCTTGAATTGCTTTAAATGGAATCTTATCGCGTGGCATTTCTTTTCAAAAGTAGTGAGATGATCACGTATCTATTGAAAGGCTACCCAAATCGCTCTCACATATTCAGGACTGAAAGGAATCTTTGAAAAAAAGAGGTTATAACAGCGCAATTTATATCAATCGCGCACGGTCAATCTCAGAATTCATGGCGCAGTATCTTGACATCAATTTCACTTCTTTAACGAGGCCACCACACTATCAACACTGGTCTCAGCAAGGACAGTTGCGTAAGACCCGAATACTTTATAAACCGGGCGCGCTGGTTTGGGGTCCCAGCAGAAGAAGCGACCGGTCGATCGCATTGCTTTCAGGTCCACAGCAATGACTGACTCCACGGGCATCACATTTTCGGTCCAGAAGAGAAGATATAAATCCTCGCCGATGGCGAACACTTTAGTCTCTTCCGTATCTGCCAGGCCTTTCTCAGTTCCGTCCACACAATGCCAGGTGAAAGTGCCTCGGTTGAGGTAGATGTGCTCGTACCAGTCCCGTGGTGTGTATCGATACAGGACGTGTTTGCCCACAAGTGCCGCTGTAGGAGGGAATGGCTTTGCATCATCGCGGCCTTCTATGCGAGCGTTCAAAAATGTGGTCTTTGTACGACGCTCACCATTACGATCATAAAGATTGGAGATAGAGCAGATGACTTGACCAGTGGCCATATTGAGGACCAAGCTGACATATTCTTCAGACTCTTTCTTATAGAAGTTGACAAAGAATATAGCAGGTCGAACTTCAAACGCGTCGTACTCATGTGTACCGGAGGAAGCCCCGCTCCATTGAGATTTTCCTTGCTCTTTGATCTCCCAAGTTAGAGATCTGGCGTGGTGAAATGTGTGCAAAATGCGAGTTTCATCTTGGAAGACGAGAACAATACACTTATTCGCTAGATCGTTGGATCGAGGCATCAGGTACTCGTCAAAGCCGGCCGTCCACTCCTCGGCGTCTGGCCATTCTGACTGCGGTACGTAATCGATGGTCTTAGGATCTTTTGCCATTTTGAAAAAAGAGAATGCAGGATTCAAAAGTGCGAGAATTGATTCCTATGAGTCGCTCTTCGTAGGAGAGGCCCTGAATATCTTTGAATTTGTTGGGCAATTCCAGTGTTGACAACGATCTAAAATACAGGCCATGTGCAGAGATACTACTTATCTATCGGTAGGCACTAGAACCGTTTTCCGTTCGGCGGAACTGTACTCCAAATCCGAACGGAATGGTCATTCCGTTACCGTTATCTACATTTCTTCAAGGCGGGTCTACTATGACAAGGATTTATGGTATTGGGCCACTGTTTAGATTCCACGGTTTTATCCCGTGTCCATTCCGCATCAGCATTCTGTTCCGGGGTAACCACGGAACACATACACTGCTGGATGAACCGTGTGTCATGAGAGATAAGCACAATGGCAATTACAGTTACGGGCAGGAGTTATATTAAGCCGCAGTCCCATTCTCCTTGTCGTACTTACGGGCCCTGTCCTCTATTCAATGGTTGTTACTTCCATCTTTCTGGTGAACCAAACAGCACAATGCAACCCGTCACGTATATTAAAAAGAAGGACGGATTCGAAGGTCAGTTTTGCTTGGAATTCGTGAACCATGTCGCTGACAACTTTGGCCAAGTGGATGAAAGAACAGGTCCAGGTGGGTAGTCGAATGACGCCGACTATCAAGGAGTGGACCATGTGGACTAATGCCATACAACCAGAGTCTTCGCACCAGGTTGCGGAGAGTTTCATTGTGGAGAATATCAGCTTCGCACAAGAAATTCCACGAAACCTCGGTTCTCTTGAAATCATCGGCGCCGGCTGGAATATTTGTAACAGCTGGTGCGGCATAGCAGCTACGCTTGCAATCGGTATAACGCAAGGTGGAACTGTCACCGTACTCTATGGTCTCATTGTGATTCTTGCCATGAGCGGATGCTCTGCAGCCACCCTAGGTGAACTGGCAAGTGTATATCCGACTGCTGGTGGACAGTACCACTGGACATCAATATTGGCTCCCAAGGGCGTCTCTCGAGGTTTGGTAAATAATCACTTCGCGGACCTGCTTTGAAACGACAATTATTCAAAAAAACTGATTCATCTACAGAGTTACGTCTGCGGGTCACTCAATATTTTGGGTTGGATAGCCAGTACGGCCGGTGTTGTGATCATTCCGGCTCAGCAAATTATGGCCATCGTCCTTTTCTTCGACGAAAGTTTCGTTGCCCATCCCTGGCATTACTTCCTGATTTATCAGGCTGTGAATCTAACTTTACTCATGAACAACATTTTTCTTTTGAGGAGAATACCATGGGTACACAACGTAGGATGTGAGTTCCCCTGAATTCAAGTTGCATTACCAAATCATCACTGGATCCTGACCCGAGGTTCAGTTGCCATTTCGATATTATCGTTTTTTGCTATAGTAATCACTTGTCTCGCACGATCAAACAATAAGCAAACAAGCGACTTTGTCTGGACAACATTCATCAATGAGTCTGGATGGAGCTCTGATGGAGTGGTTTTTCTGACTGGTCTCATCAACTCCAATTACATGTTTGGAGGGATTGATGGAGTCCTCCATTTAGCGGAAGAGTGTTCCAATGCAGCATCAGCAGTGCCAAGGGCCTTGATGAGCACTATATTTATAGGATTTGTTTCGTCTTTTGTCTTCGCCATTTCCATGCTCTACAGTCTCAGCGATTTTGATGCAGTCCTCCAAACAGTGACAGGGTAAGTTTTTTGCTTCCATTTCACTCATGATGTTCTAACCCATGCAACCCTTACAAATTTAATTTTATGCTAATCGCAATGAATATGTAGTGTCCCTATTTACGAGATTTGGTATCAAGCTACCCGTTCCTCTGCAGCCGCTACGATCTTCCTGTGTGCTATTATGATCGGCGCCTTTTTCGCTGTGAATGGATGTCAGCAGACTGCTTCCCGGCTTACCTGGTCATTTGCGCGCGACAGAGGTATTCTTTTTCACAAACAGATCGGTACTATCCACCCGTCTCTCCTAGTTCCGATCTGGGCGCTTTTATTCAATGCATTCGTTGTCTTTCTCATCGGCTGCATCTACCTGGCCTCGAGTACCGCATTCAACGCCCTCATTGGTACGGGACTAGTTCTTCAACAGCTCACATTTGCCTTTCCGGCTGCCTTACTTTTATATCGGAAGCGAAGCGCGGAGTTCCTTGCAGCTAATCGGCCCTTCAAGCTGGGACCATTTGGATGGGTGGCAAACGTCGTTACTATAGCCTTTGCTGTGCTCGTCTTAGTATTTTATGATTTTCCATCCGTTCTACCTGTCACAGGAGGTAATATGAGTAAGCAAACCCTTTTTGCAAGTTTCAATTCCCCCAAAATTTGCCTCTTCGTGCTGACTCGCGTTTAGATTACAGCTCCGCGGTCCTAGGCATTATGGGTATCTTCAGTATATTGAATTGGGTGTTTTGTGCCAGAAAACTTTACAGGGGACCTCGTATCTTGCAGGATACAGATGAACTTTCATCGTGAGTTCTACGGATATCTCAGAACCGCCTGAAGATCATTGTGTTGGACAGGTTGTGTAAAGGGCGGCAATCGATTCGATCCTGTCACTATAAGATTCCAACGTTATCAATATCATTAGTTTGTAAAAACATCAGAATCTCAATGGATGGATCCAGTACACCTCACTCATGAATCTGTTTGAGTTACATCGCAGCTCCCAGCAGTCGCGCTATACTTGCCAAATAAACGCATCAAAAATGGACCGAGATGAACCCGTTATGAATATCCTGTTCAACTTGGTGGTCAAGCTGCACAGCGTGGTGGTAGATGTTCATGAAGAAAATGCCGCTCTCTCTGTCGGTCTTCCTGAAACTCGGGTCATCGAAGATGAATCAGGCGAATCAGAGGTTTTCATCATATTGAATGCATTTGAAGAGGGTCATGTTGCGTGAGGCTCGTTAATCAAGCTCAAAGACCAGTAGTCACCCAGATATAAGTTAGGCCTTCTATATCAGGTTCTAAGATAGGGTACATCTGTTAGTATAGCTTGTGATTCAGTTACTGGGTTCTACAAAAACCCATGCTCAATTCCATCTTAATAAGTATATGTCCAATACTCCAGACCAATACAGTATCGAAAGGTAGCCCAATGTAGTCGGGGATATCAATCCTCTTCATCGCTGCTGACTTGTTTGACAGTAAGAAAGTCGTAAACTTTCTTAGGCTCTATAGACTGTCAGACGACGACGCTGATGAGTCGACCACCGTGCTAGGTGAAGAACAAACCTACCTGGAGGGTCGTCTAACTGAATCTTAGAGTCTCCCTCCAGCTCATGATGCTCCGTACAATAACCCTATAAAATGCAGATTCTCACTCTATCCCCTGAAAATGGAGAACATGTAACATTTTATGCTATTGACGCCAAAAGTCTTGACACATGTTTCTTCATGCTGATTATGAGAACGCCTCGTCCGTGTTTCTGCAAATGTTATTGGTTTTAGGCTGACGCCGGCTATTCCATCTTGAAATTGACCTATTTTCCAAGACTAATAACGGGGAGCCGAAGGCTCCAGTGCCTCCAAAATAACTACCGTGTCCGATATTTCGAAGAGGCATCGTGCGTATTGTTCAACTCGTTGCTCCAATAGCAGGGAAATACGTCAATCTCCTGGTTCGAATGTGGTCGATAAAGCCCTTTATCTCCTGGAACCGCTTGAGGTGGTGCCACTCAGTGAAATGGTCTTTATAATCGAGAAGAGCGGCGTCGATATCAGATTGAATCTTAATATCTGTAGTAGCAAGCGATGCCGCGAATAAGCAAAGCGGCAGAAAGCCGAGGCTAAGCGGCGCCCTCTTGAAAACCATGTTCGCTGTCTCGACGGCTTCCTCGGCTATCAGTATAGCTTCCTTTGACAGAGAGTGATCGCGAGGATCTAGTGCAGATACAAATGCGTTCAATATAAGGGTATAGTAAAGCAGGACAGCGTAGGCAAGTCGCAGATATGCCTCGTCTCGCTGAAGCTCTAAATTCGACATTTCAGTTGCCATGAGACCATCTATCGATTGCAAGCGACTGCGAAGAAAGTGGCCATCGAGCAGCGTTTGTTTGTAACGCATGCGGAGTTCTGTACTGTACAACTCGGGGTTCCGAAAAAGCGTCGGGTATCTCATGATTGTGGATATGTCGAGACTTTGTATTGGTGGCACATCTTCGCTCGCAGGGCCATGTTGACCGTTGAAATTAGCATATTTCCTCATATACCAAGTATCGACTTCGATGTTCGGAGTGATTGCCATTGCGACATACTATCGAGTATACTGTCAGCTCTTACTGTATCGCACGGATTGAACACGCTGCCGTACAGTTGGGAAAATGAGGTGGAAACGCAAAGTTTCCGCAAACTCGCTCTTCCACTCTTTTCCGGCGCTGAGGTTCAAAATATGGGCAATGCCCTGGATGTGGTTGACATAGTCGGCCTTGAGCGATAGCCATGGCTGTTATTTATTAGTGTTAGTAAAAAAATCTTATGCGCCGGTTGTATCAGGACCCTGTGCTTTACCTGACAAACCGTAATCATGAAAACAGCAGCGAGGGTGTACGGTTCTTTGGCTTTGATAGGGTCTTTCAAAGTTTTCGCCAGGCAGTTGATGGCCTTGCCATAGCTTGAAAAAGTAGCTATTGATTGTTTTCCGATCCGCAGATCCTCAATGGCAGTCACTAGAGCGGCTGTCGCCGTATCAAGTAGCCTGTCTCTACCGAGGTGCGAAGGAATTTCGATAAGCCAGGTCCCAAGAGATTGAAGGTTGTACCTGGTGTCTGTTACAGAGAGTGCAGTGATCAATCGACTTCCAAGAGAGGCGGTCTCATTATTCAGGTACCGTGGGGGCGCCCACCTGTGAAAAGCTGCTGACTGATGTGTAAATTGTGTCTTAGGACAAGGCCCGACTGCAGCGAGTGGTTCCTTGAACTTGTAACGCAGTTGATTCCTTCCAATACAGGAGAGGTTGAGACGCTCGCACCTCGTGCACCGAGGGAATGCTTGATCACACTACACTTAGTCAGTTAATATCATTAATATAGGCTCGTCAAATTGCAGATGATTAGGAATAAAAGCTTCAATCTGACCTTTTTTTTTTGTTTCCGGCATTCATCACAGCCCCTATATTGACGACCCATGACGCTGTGGATTAGGAACTAAAGATGTTTTAGTGTGCAATGCAAAGATGCTATCTATATGCAGGCAAGTCGATGGGTGAACATTAAAGAGCGCTAGGAGGTATGCGCTCGAGGGGATGCCTCTCAGAAGAAACACGCGTTGCGTGAACAGCAGTGCAAGAGATTTAGACACTGGAAGCCTGGGACGAGTTCATGATTAGTCGTAGAACTATGGTAGTTAGTGTACTAGTATTGTGGATCTCGCTCGTATGCCACTTTGGGCTTGGTTTCCTAGCTTTAATTTGTTGGACACTTTTCAGGGCTGAAGTGGATCTACGTACCGGTAGTACATAACAACAAAAGGAGGCTGTACAAAGTGTGCAAGGATCAAATATTTCTTCCACCTGGAGGAAGAACTTTTAATGTAGGAAAGGAAAAGGATACGAATCAACGAAAATTTACAGCAAAGAATAGCTTGCGACCTCTGCTCTAGGTAAACAAAAAATAGGGGCAAAGCTAACAGACGTTCAGCAGATGTTCAGTCAGCCATTAGGTATATTATTGTACTGCATGCTGAATGTCCGATTAAAGTTGCAAGGAACACGCCATTGACGCCAGCCTCGCAGTTTCTCTTCATAGTCCGTAGCGCTCCATGAAGCCCTTTGCGAAATTGATCGCCTTTTACGGAGTACTCCGCACTTTAATAGAGTAACCTGCATTCGTAGATTGTTATTGGCCGCTAAAATGCTTGGGAACAGTGACTCCATTCTACTATGGAGTAGTGGCGGAGGACAAGGATACTTAACCCAAAGAGGCATGAATTTTACTCAAAAGGGAATTGCAGAGCGCTCGTTTCGATATCACCACTCTCCATGTCAGTGCCTCGAAATTTTGCATATAAATACCATCTATCGACTGGCTATTCCTTCCTTAACTATGTTGAACTTCTTTTCCAATACTTTACGCTTGTTATTGCAAAGTCTCATTCCACCTCTCTGACCTCTTCTTTCAACGTTCACATCTACTACTGGCGGCATGTATCCCTTGAAGCAATGGTTCACGGTCCTGATTCTTCCTCTGGGACTCGCCAGTGCCGAGATTATATCTGTCGATGTTGGAAGCAAGGGCTCGGATGTCTTCAAGCCCGATCGTATTGATGCAAGCGTCGGAGACGTTGTTGAGTTCCGATTCGATGCAAATGAGCACAGTGTGGTGCAAGGCAACTCAAACACTGGATGTTATCCTGTTGACGACGGAGGCTTCTACTCCGGTGTACAATCGAAGGTTAGCAACTCGTATCTTATTTTTATATTCATCAATTGCAATTATGAAAAAGAGCTAACCTCAACTTCTAGCCGGCTACTTTTCAGGTCACGATCAATAGCACGGATTCCATATTTGTCTATTCAGCAGTCGACCGGGAATGCCAGAAGGGCATGCTTGCTTTCATCAACGTGAACACGGTGCAAGAAGTTGGCTACCGAGCTACTGTAATCACGTCGATCAAGAATGAGAGCCCGGACAACGTTTTTGGGGGAGTTTTATCAAACTCTAACGCGACGGCCGGTGGTGGTGCGAAGGAGTCTGCAGCGGTAGCCACTACGGTTGTTGGTCCTGCGACAGTTGTTGGTGCGGCAATCATCGCATTTCTTGCCATGTAATACGACTGAAGATTTGAAAAATACGAGGCTGAAGTTTGCCTGCAAGGCAGGATTACCGATTAGCTGAAAATAATTTCATTCGTGGCAACATTTGTGTATGTTCGAATTCAGCAGCAGTCGGCTCATTGTAGTTGAGGCAACTCTTTTCATATCTAGACCTATTTGTAAATTAGAAATACGCTACTGTCATAATTGATGCTAAATGTTTGATTCTTTCGCCGCCCCATCCTGATCTCACCGACCCAGGCTGATCAAGATGGGAGTCGTCCATGGGACTTGCAGAGGTCTAATCCTGGGTACAATACCATCAGCCATAGGGTACAGTGCGCTGCAAGAAGTCAGATAGTATGCCAAAAATGTGTTGTGAATGACCCCAATTTTGTGTCAAATAGATTCACATGCTGTATCCAAGTTGAGCGTAGAGGTAAAATATGTCCAACATAGGCGGCATTTAAGGGTTAAGGGAATGGTCCGGGCGTAATGATATTACTACTGGCTCTGCATATGTAGAGGCCTATAGCCCCCATTGCTGACACCACCGCTTCATCATTTCTGAATCACATGGGCCCAAATTGCACAAAGTAGAGCTCACAGCACAAGTATCCTTTGTGGAGAATGAGACACGATTGCAGTGGATAAGTGACTTGTATGTGTCCAACAGCTTCACAGCGGGGTTCTCAACATCCGTCTCCAGACTCTGCTCGACAGCATCAACCCACTCCTGCAGAGACACGAGGTCCAAGTCATGCCCTTGTTCCTTGAGGAATTCCTTCACCGACACCGCAAGACGTTTCCATCGTGTCTCGGCCGGGTTGATAATGTGGTAATAACTACAGCGACCTGTGGACGACGGCCGGGGACAGGCAGCACCGGAAATTTCGATAACGGTGGCGGCAACATCATCAACAGGAACCCAGTTCACTACATCGAGATTGCCAAGCTCGTATGGCAATTTTCCCATTCGAACTGAAGACACAATGATTGTCGGCAGCCATTCTTGCTTATTCCACATACCCTTTTCCCGGCGAGGGCCGGCAATTTGTCCTATGCGGATAATTGACGCGGGGACTCTGAGCTTTTCTGTTGCTTGGGCAAGAAGATGCTCTGAAATTAATTTGGACTGGCCATACCCGGGAGAGGCGACCCTTAGATCATCCAAAGGCGATTCGGGAATAGGCTCTGGGTGTGGCCATTGAGTGGCAACACTAATGGAGGAGATAAACACAATTGGGACCTGCTTTTGTGCTTGCGCGGAGAAAGTCGTGAGGTTCTTCACACCGAGAATACTTGGCTCGAAGGACTCGATGGAGAAGTTGAAGTTCACAGGCCATGCGTTGTGAATGATAAGATCTGCTGAACCAAGAAGTTCGCGATAGGTGGCGCTGTCAAGTCCCAGGTATCGCTTGGTAAGGTCTGCCTGGAGGAATTTTGTCTTCCGAAACATAGTAGTGAGGTTGCGCTGACTGTTTGAGAGCGATTGCTGTTCTAGGCCGCCGTCTGCTGCACGGTTTAGACAGAAGACGTAAGAGATTAAGGGGGATCTCTCAAGGAAGTCCAACAGATAGGAACCCAGACTCCCTGTTGAGCCTGTCAAAATGACGAGCTGGCCCTCCTTTTGAGGGAATGGCTTTTCTGAGGCTGTTTTCATTGCAGTGTCAATGCTGTGTTTTTTTAAGATAGTGGCTGCGGCCTCGGTGTCTTCTGCCTTTGTGATGGAGGTTGACTCAGAAACATTCTTGGAGCCACGCAGTAAAATAAGCTCGGTCAACTTCGCTAGGGTAGGATTTCTGTAAATCGTCTGTGCAGTGATTTTGGATTTCTCGATAGGTATACCAGCGTATTGAAGCCCGTCTGTGATTTTTTTTGCTAAGTTGATGGCCCCTAGGGAATCGATACCCGCAACGAATAAATTTGTTTCCGGATCAAGCTCAGTGGTGATAGAGAGTGACTTGAATATCGATTTGAGAGAATTCAACATAGACTCTTTGCTCGTAAAATCCAGCACAACGGCTTCATGGTTTCCTTCTGTGTTATAGAGAGCATTGATTTCGCGCGCATACAGCCTGAGGAACCTGCTCCTCTGAAGAGATCCTTTAGAGGAATAAGGAACTGGCTTGGTTGAATCACATAGACGGACCATATTCTTGGCAATCCGACCATGTGCAACAGTCTCTTTGTTCACTCGCTCAATCAATGGCCAGATTCTGTTGATGAGAGCCTCGGCCTCCTCGTCGCTTTCAGGCACCACCACTGGATCAATGAACAGTGCAGCCCGAAATCTACCTTGACCAACAACAATGGCCTGATTGACTTCGTCATGGCTGCCTACAGTGAACTCGATTGTTACTGGGTTAAGCTTCTCTCCATTAGAGAACGTAATGACATCATCTGCACGTCCGACGTGAAGCCAGTGATGAGGTAAGGTTGGATGCGGCTGATAAAGGTCATTGGTATTGTATTCAGCGAGGTCCGGGAAGGTGTAGAAAATGCCTTGCAGGCCGGGATTCTTTTCCTTGCGTCTGATTACTTGCGCGAATGCATTTTCTCCAGATGGCTCGTAATGGGTGCCGAATGTTTCGTCGTCAAAAACGAAATACTTCCAGAGCTTCACATCCGGCTGGATATACAGGGGATACAGCCCATATCTTGAGTATCCTCAGAAATTACTGTCCAAAAAAGACTTTGGGCTAGACTTACTCCGTAGTTGAAATCACGATTGTGAGTTTGACACCAGCTTTGACAAGCCTATCACCGGCTTCGTCATCCAGCTTGCCTGAATGATCATGTCAGGTCCCGAGAAAACAAAAGAAAAAAGACGCTGAGGTCTTACCGCCACCGGTAGTCACCATATTCAGGCTTTGAAGGGCTTGGATATCATCCTCTTCATAGCTCATATCCACAAGGACAGATGGTGGTATGAAAGCAGCATCTGAGAAGGACTCGTGAACGAAAGTGCGGATTGCATCGGCTGTCAAAGGCGTATCTGGGATTGGAAGTGCTATTGGAACACTCCAATATACAGACAAGCCTAGGAAAAAATATAGACCAGCGGCATGAAAGAATGGCACTAGTAATTTGCAGTTAACAGGAGTCAAGGAACGAGTCATCATTTTAGGGGAAATCAGGCGCAACATACTAGTACACAACACTTTCGTTGTTTTATCTGAGAAAGCCTTAAAGAAGCAAGGAAATCCAGAAAATTCGGGGATGCGGTGGTATGCATCCATAAGTGTCAAAATCCCATGGCGACAGATAATCGGCTTGGGGGTCCCTGTACTGCCACTTGTGTGCAATACCATCGCAGGTTCATGGATTGCCTTTTCATATGGTCTTTTGTACGGAAATAAAGGGGCTTGCTTCTCGTGGATCAGGTCGTCGATTGCATGAATAGCGTTTGACTTCATCGGGCGAATATCTAGCCATGGTTGTACTTTCGACTCAAACTCCGGTGCGTAGCAAAGCCAGTGGCAGTCAGTGGATTCGAAAAGAGAGAGTTGACTTTTCATGTCATTGCGCGGGGAAATGAAAAATGCCTATTTTGAGATAGTGATGTCAGGACACTACATATTTGAGGATCACAATCTGACAGCACCCTTGCTTCCATATCATACCTTGTATCCCGTCTTGATCGTAGCGGCTAGAACTATCAGGTAGCGGACATCATTGGGACCAATATAGGCCACTGTTGGAAATGTGTCTTCTTGAGCGAGTCCAACTTGGTCTATAATCCAGTGAGAAAGCCTATTTACAGCATTTGCAAACACGCCAAAGCTCAGATCTTGCCAGCCGTCTTTTGGATCCGCAGAGCGCGGGATTGAAAGCAGAGTTCGACAGTGCTCGCTCAGCGCTATATCGTCTATCAATTTGACAAAGATGCGCTGCCCATAGGCAGGTACGCCATCGTACTTTGCCACGGAAACAGTCATAGTCAAGACCTCGGAAATTCTCAGATGTCAAATTCGTGGGCAAGAATACATACAACCGAGAAGTTGACTTGCTGAAGATAGTGCAGTGAAGGAGAAGGGATTCGTTGCTGAACTTATATGTGTTGAGTATCCATGATTGTTCACCCCCAAAGGGTTATGAATAATATCAATTGATAAAACGAGCTAACTATGACGAAGATAGATAGCATTACTATTCTTCTGTTTTCTCCTGTACCTGACCAGAACCAAGAATTTCAATTCAATTCAATGGCAATGCTGAATTCAGTGAGGGGATGAGCCATACAAGCGGGTTATGAGCGGACTTTAGAGTGATCTGCAGCCGCTTTGCATTGCAGTTCGCTCTTACGGCGGGATTTAGTGGTTGGTCTTCACAGGGCATAGTGTAACCCTCCACCAACCTGGGCTGCATTTAAAAGACTCATGTAGACCCCTGCGAAATAAGTCAGGCCGACATCAGAGGATTACGGGGCTTAACACGCACCAGCTAGCCTCCATCTGCCATCCAAAGCCTCCAACGCACTTCTCACATCCACCAGTGCATTCATATTCTCCACATGGCCGTCGCGATCATACTGAAACTGGTAGTATCTAAACACACACACCGCCCAATGGGTCAAGAACGGATAGATCTCATCGATCCCGCCGAGATTCCCTTCCAAGTACATCCGATATCGACTCCGCCACGTTCGAGCAGATATATTGAGTGGGTGTTTAGGATCATGCAACGCCCCAAGCCCAGTATCGTGGGAGTCTTCAATGGGGAACAATACAAACAAGGCGCTGGCATTATTTAGTAAAACCACATTACCTGGAGTCAAGACGGAAGCATGTACCTGTTTAGCACATTACGCGCTACCCGAACGGATGCAGTGGAGCATTCCTCTTCCACTTCTAGTACAGACATCAATGCGGTCATGGTGCGGTAGAGCTGTTCTCGTCTCGCGCTGAATGTTTGGCCTTTGATGTCCTGGTCCGATACCAAATGAATTACCCGGTCCAAAAGATATCCGGCATGGACCAAAAGGCGGAAGGTACCCATGTCAGACGTTGCGAGCGACAGCAGAGTTAACTCTTTGTAGGAGGAAGAGGGAGTCTTTGCATCTATCAGCCTCCGCATCATGCATCATGTGCCAGGGATATTATGAGTTATGCGAGGAAAGAGAAAAAACAATACTTCTTGTTGCCAAGAGATGTCATCTGAAGGTAGGACTTGACCGCCACTAAGCTCCATTAACACAAGTGGACGTTGCGGGTAGCTCAGCGACATGATTCTAGAGATCTGGTCAGCAAGAATGACGATTGAATCTTCTGCTGGACACACCGCTCAACCACAAAGACAGACCACCATAGTCGCCTTCCAACCTCCACTTCCAACCAAACTTTACTTTTGCCACCATTGTACTCTCCATTTGGCGTTATACCCAAAGCAGACAAATATCGAGTGCATGTTCCCAGCGTGATGTAAGCACAGGGATACATCCCATGGCCGTGTTCATAGAAAAGAAGTAGAATCAAGGCTTGTAGCAACCGAATGGATAGCACTCCGTATATCTCGATGTTCACGAATGACGATTTCACGGCAAGATATGTTTTGCTTGCTGGTTCGCCGCCGGGGGGTTTCTCAGTGACGAGGTTCATACATGCGAGAAGAATGATATCAACTCCCTTGAGAGAGCTCGGGCTACGAGCTAGTTGCTGCAGGTCTCGCCGTGGTATGAATGGCATCCAGAAATCGGCTATATGAATGAAATCACTGATCAGGTCTTCCGGTCGCTTCTGACCGGGAACACAGATAGACTTCAATAGGTTGACGCCGATGGAAGGGACATCCAAGGAGCCAGGGGGAAATGATGGTGTCTGATTAGGGTTAGGGAAGCCAAGAAACGTAGCGCCGTTCAGACAAAGGATCTGAGAGCCGGTCGGCTCTTTACTGTGCGGTGGCGGACTCAGTGAAACACCTGGCGTTGAGTGCAGCTTTTGGTGGCTCGTGGCTCGATACACACAACCACTATGAGTCCTACTGACAGCGTCAAATCAAAATATGTCCACGCAGTTAAACCAGAGTTGCACCGACTTCAGGCAGTATGAGCACGATGGAAGTGCACGGTCGCATTTCTTCTTGCGTGCTCTACAGTTCTTGCAGGAGAGTGGTGGCTTCATTAAGTGGTCGGATATGGCGAGATTGTTCAAAGCACTACTCTGAAAGTTTTTCTCTCAGATGCTAGAATTTGGCGTTCACAATTAAGTTTAAGATGTCTGTTGAAATCTTGGCACACTATTCCGTATATGGAGGATTCGGATATTCGGAATACAAAGAAAGATTGAGAAATTGCTTTAATACTGATTACAACGTATAGCCTAGTTATGCATTACAAATCAACTATAACACCTATATTGAGAATCTTCTTTTAAATATCATCATTTATTTTCTTAGAAAAATTAATGTCGGTTTACTACGGTCCGTATCACAGAAGCATAGACAGGTAGTAGGGCAGTCCAACAGCCCTGGAGTGGTGAGCCTGTTAATATATATAATATTTAATAATAAAAGACTGATCCCTAAAACTATAGAGGTCTGGGGAGGATAGCTAGCTATATAGAAGATTACTATATAGACATTAGAAGATATATTATCCTATTCTTATATATTTATATCTACTCCTATATCTAAGATGTAAGAGCACTAAACTATAATATTAATAATCTAATACTAGTAACTCTCTAAAAGAAAAAAAAGATATATAATAAATAATATATAATCTAATATAATAAATAAATATATAGAGAATAAAATAAAAATATTAAAAATATAAAAAAATAATAAAAAATAGTATAAAATAGAGTATTTAATTATATAATTACTATTTTAGAGATTCTAATAATATAATAAATCTTATAATCTTAAAATTAGAATTATATATTATAATTACTCTTTTAATTTAATTATTAATATTAATTTAGAGCTTATTTATATTAATAAATTTCTATAAAATATAATATAGTTTACTCTTTATTATAATATTAATAGAATTATTATTATTATTAATCTATTTAATCTTTATAATCTTTTATTTTTTATATAACTATTAAAAGTATATAAAATTAATTATAAATTATTTTTCTTATATTATATTAAGCTTAATAAAGTAGTTATATAAGCTCTTTAAATTAGTATAAATAACTAGAAATAATAATTTAATAAAATAAAATAATTATATAAAAATTAATTTAATTATAATTATAATATTAAATTTATTTACTAAGATATATATTTTTAAATTAAATATATTTTAAATAATTCTCTTATATTTTATAGAGAATTAATAAAAGATATTTATATTATTAGATTTATTTACTAATATAATAATATAATTAAGCTATAAGAATAAATCTTTATTATTAATAAATATAGTATTAATAAAGATAATAAAATATAATATTTTTTTATTAAATTTAATAAAATATAATTCTTTTTTAAAGTTATTAAATTACTATTATAAGTATTTATTTAGTATTATTATATTATTTTTTTAAAAATCTATTATTTATACTATGAAAGATAAGTTAAAAAAAACTTTAAATTAAAATATTAAAATAATATATATATTAAAAGCTTATTAAGTAATATATTATTTTTTTAATATAATATTTTTTTATATCCTATTATATAAATTTATAATATTTATTAGTTAATCTTATATAAGTTAAATATAATTATAAATATATTTTTAAATAAATATAATACTCTAAATAGTCTTTATAATAACTATATTATTAAATTTTAATAGATTATTACTTATTAACTTTTCTTAAAATTTATAAAAAATATTTATATATTAGATCTCTTCCTCTTTTTATATTATAAAGATATTATTAGTAATAATAAGAATATTATTAATTTATATATTAATAATATTAAATTCTTAGTTTAGATTAGAATAATAAAGGAGATATAGATTATAAATAAATATTTTTATATTAAATTTTTTTATATAGTAATTATAATATATATAAAATTAATAATTATCTACTTTAGGGATTCTATAAAGAGAGTATATAATTTTAAAAAATATAGCTTTAAAAAAATATTCTATAAGCTTAAATATAATTTATATATAAAAATTATAATTAAG
>JACVQZ010000049.1:0-57321 GCA_019828575.1 Talaromyces thailandensis | reverse complement strand
ATAATATTTAAAACTTAATAATTAATATAAAAGTATAAACCTTTATTAGATTTCTTTATAAATAATATTAATACTATTATAAATAATTTACTTACTTATATAAATTCTTTAAAGAATAGATTATAAAGAATTTTTTATAATATAAAAAACTCTTCTTATAATATATTATATAATAAATTCTATAGGGTTTTAAATTTCTATCTATTCTTATCTTATTTAATTAACTTAATTATATAATTAGTTCTAGATTATTATTTAAAAAACTTATTAGCTTCTACTAGATTAAATATATTAATATAATCTTATAAATAATTAGATAGTATAATTTATAGATTAATTTTTTTCTTTAATATTAATATCTTATTAATATTAATTATACTAGTAGTAAAAATTTTTATTTATTCTATAAGATATTATCTCTATTATTTCTTTAATATTATTAATAAAATAATAAAGATCTTATAAATACTTTTTTATTAATATAAATTTTTTATATTTTTATTATTAATTTTAATTCTATTAGAGAAGATTAATATTTTATTTATAAAATTAAATATCACTTATTTTTTCTATATTTATTTAATATCTAATATTAAGTCATATTACATTTTTTAAATTATATAAAAATATATCTTTTTAGTTTAATATTTATTTATATCTATTATTATTATTATTATTTTATTAATAATTTATTTTTTTAATCTATTATATCTCTAAATAAAAACAGGAGTAATTATATATTAAATAAAATAATTTTTTAAGATAAAGGATTCTTTAATTATTTTATAAAAAATATATTTATTATTAACTAATATTCTACTATATATAAAGTTATTTAATAGTATTTCTATTTTAAAAATAATTATATTCTTTATTTTTTCTAAGAATCTTTTTATTATTTTTTATTTTTAGCTATAACTTTTATTAAAAGCTACTTATTTTCTAGTTTAAATACTTTTTTAAAAGAATTTCACTCTTAGAGTAATTTAATATTAAAAAATTTATATTATTAACTATTATTTAATATAGAATATAGACTTAATAAGATTATATATAATCTTAAAAGAAATATTTAGAAGCATTATAATTATAATAATTAAAAAAAATTTAAGATTATTAGTTTATTAGATTTATAGTAAAGAGATCTATTAGTATAAAATAAATAAATAATATAATAATAAATATAGCTAAAAGAGTAGATTAATAAATAAATAATATATCTAATTTTAATACTCTAAATAGTACTTAATTAAAATCATAGTTATTATTACTATAAATATTCTAAATATAATTAAATTTATTTAAATTACTAGCTATATAATATATATATTTAAAAAAAATATTATATATTATAAAAAACTATTATCTAATAATAATTTATCTTATTTTTTGTTTATAATACTTTAGAATTAGATAATTTAAATCTTATTAGTCTAAATCTAATCTTTAATAAAAAGAAGAAATCTTTTAAATTTAATAATAAATTCTATAAAAAAAATATTACTTTAGTATAAATTATTAAATTATTAATTTAATTATTTAATAAGTTACTAATTATTAAAAAGAATATTAAGATAGTTATAAAATTAATTAAGTATATTAAAAGTAGTAATAATTAAAATAATTATATAGATTTAGATTTAAAAATATACCTTATTCTTAATATTACTAATTAATTAGTTAAAAATATACTATATATAAATAAAATTATTTTTAATAATTTCTCTATTAATAATGAACTTAGCTTAAAGCTTAGAAAAAAAAAAATTAAAATTTATTAATATTATTATATATAATAATATTAAGCAAATAAGACTTATATTAAAATATAAAATATAAAATAGAATCTAAAATTCTTTATTAGAATAATAGTATAGAAAGAGCTTATATAGCTATAGATTTATAAAAATTCTTAAGAGCTTAGATATATTAATTAAGATTATCTATATTAGTATTAATTTAATTTAGTTATTTATTAAGACTTATACTAAGAGTTTTAATTTAAGAATTAAGATTTACTTCTAGGGTTTCTATATAATATAGTATCTAAGTAAGTAGTTCTTTAAATATTAAAAGATACTTCTACTAGTTTAGATTATTTAGATTTATTATTATATTATTCAGCTAATTAGTATATTAATTAGAATATTATATTTTATAATATTATAAACTAATCTTATTTAAGACTTATTATAAAAATATAATTTAAATATAAAATATAATATAAGAAAAAAAAAAAAAGAAAAAAAAAAAATAGATTCTTATATATATAGAAATTTATATAGAAAAAAAGAAGTAAAGATTTTATTAATATTTATATAATTTAGATTTTAATATTTACTAATTCATTATTATTATATAATTTAGATTAAAATTATCTATAGTTTAAGCTATAATAAAGTAATTAAGAAGGCTATAATAAAGCAATTAATATACTACTAGACAGTAAGAATATACTACTAAATAATAAGGATTTAATAAAATAATTAATAAGATAATAGCTTCATATAGCAATTGCTTATAAGGGCATTGCCCGAATCTCCAGTATAAGGTCAGCTCATAACATATTTTATAATATATAAAATATAATTAAAATATAGCTTTATTTTATATAGAATCTATATTTCTATTTAATAATATTTAATAATATAATATATAAAAAATAAATTTTATATTTAATAAATATTATTAATATTCTATATAAAATTTAAGTTCTTTATTTAATAAAAATTAATAATATAAAATTTAAAATTTTTATTTATTAAAAATTAATAATATTTTATATAAAGCTTAATTTTATTTATATAATATCTATATTTTTAATCTAATAATAAGAATAAGAATATATATAAAAATATATATAAAAAAATATAATATATACAGCAAAAAGTTAGCCTCATACTAAATATTTTGATGGGGTGCCGCGCTAAAATAGCTCCCGCACCCAACAGCCAATCAGATCAAAAATAGATGCAATTAGCCCCACAAAAATACATTTTTTCCTCGAAGTATACTATTAGATTAGTTTATATATATTAAACTATTAGTTCTATTATTATTAAAAAAAGTCTATAAATCTTTATTAAATAATAATTATTAATATTAAAAAGACCATTTAGAAGCTAGAGAATTTTTAAAAAAAACTTAAATTTTAAAATAATATTATTTTTAGAATATTATAATCTACTAAATATCTTTTATATTAAATTTATTAAAATTTTATCTCTAAGAATCTTTTATGATTATTAAATCTTATTAATAAAGAGTAAGAAGTCTTTTATATATCTATTAAAATATTATAACTAGAATAAATTATATTTAATCTAGATATAATTAAAGACTAATTTAAAAAAATAGTTTATTTAATCTAGTATATCTGTATATTTATTATTATTATTTTTATATTACTAATTTATAAGTCTAAAAAAGAGATAGAGATTTATATTAATTATAAAAGCTTTAATAAAATTATAAGAAAGAATTAATATCTAATATTTTTTATTTAAGAGATTCTATAACTATTATTTTAGATTTAATAAAATATTTAATATTTTATTAAATTAGATATTATAATAATCTTTAATAAATTATATATTATAGAAGAAAATAAATAAAAAATAATTTTTTATATTTAATAAAAGCTATATAAGTCTTTAATTATATTTTTTAGATTTATAAATATTCTAGCCTTATAGTAGAATTATATAAATAATATTTTAAAAGATTTTCTAAATAAGTTTATAAATATCTATATAAATAATCTATTAATATTTAGTTATATATTTAAGAAATATTATTAGTATATTTAATAAATATTAAAATATTTTAAAAAATATAAATTTTAATATAATCTTAATAAATATAAATTTTATATTAAATAAATAATCTTTTTAGAGCTTATTATATTTAAGAATAATATTAAAATAAACTTCTTTAAAGTAATTATTATTATAAAATAATAAATCTTTTAGAATATTAAAAATATATAAATATTTTTAAACTTTATAATTTTTATTAATATTTTATTAAAAATTATTCTAAAATAGTTAAAATCTTTATAAATTTAATCTAGAAAAAGATCTTATTTTAATAAATTTAAATATATTAATAAGCTTTTAATAATTTAAAGATAATATTTATTATAATTCTAATTTTAAAAATATTTAAATAGAACTAATTTTATTTAATAAAGATAAATATTTTAAATTATATTTTTAGAAAAATATTTTTATAATAAAATATAAATAATATTCTATAGTTAGTTAGTTAGACTTGATATTGGTTAAAGTGAAGCTAATTCTAGAAGCTGTTATCCTAAGTGTGTCTACCCGTAGGTATACGCTAAGGTACTAAAAAAAAGGATATAGGCCTATTATATCCAAGGTTATATAGGGATAAAGCTCTCATACTAAGCTAAAAATAAAAGTAAATATATAAATTAAAAATAAAAAATTAAAAATCTTAATATTATAAGAATCTAAATCGATTTTCTTATTATATAGTGTAAAAATAGTGTCTTAGATAGGCTATTAATCTTTATATATAACTGATTCTTATACGTAGTGTATTCTAAGTATATATATGTGTAGGTCTTATACTGCTAGATATAGAGTATAGGCTTTATAGATAAGAATATAAAATCTATAAAGCTCTATAAGGAGTAAGATCTTATAAGCTAACTATATTATAATCTCTATAGTATAAGACTTCTAAGGTTTTATAATTATATTATAAGGCTCTAAGCTGGTTCTTTTTAATTTTAAATTAAATATAGAGCTTATATTAATCTTTATATAAGATTATATATATTTATTAAATTAATATGTGAGAGCGCAGTAATGTTTTTTTTATATAATAAGATTTATAATTTTTATATTATTTAATTCTCTTAAAGCCTAGAAATCTATACTTTAAGTTATTATAAGCTTCTATTAATAAATCCCTAATAAATATACTATATTGATATTAATATATATCCTGTTAGATACTTATTATATATTCTATAGTTTATAGGCTCTACTGGCTATAAGCGCGCATATATATATTATATCTCTTATTAAAGTTGCTAGTAATTTATATATATTGTATCTTTATCTAGTATAAGCTAGGAATAAGGCTATAGAAAGCTCTAGATTATAATTATTAAATATGAGTATGAAGCTATATTTAAGAGAGAGGATCTATAATCTTTTGAAAATATAAGATTAAGTGATTAGTGAATAATAAACTATTTCTTAATTCCTCTTCCTCCTACGGATTCTATATATTTGCGAAAATCAGTTGTGTATGTATATTAGGCAGATCTTAGTTTCTTTATAGTTAAGTGATTGTGAATACTGATCCCTAACACCACGTAAAGGTGTCTGCCCGTTCGTTGGGGAATAATATTCTATAATTAATAGTTTTTTTTTTCTTTAAAATCTATTTAATAGTAAAATATAATTATAAAATTTATAATAAAAAATTAATAATAATAATTAAAAATTTTAAAAAATAATACTCTAAGCTTTAAAATTTATTATATTTTATTTAAATTTTAATAGATTGTAAAAATCTTAAATATTTTATAATAAAAAAGATTTTTAGTTATTAATAAGCTAGATAGATTAAATTTTTTTTTATAATTTAATTATAAGCTAATATATAGATCTAAAAAATTTAGAAAAAAATTAAATATTCTTATTTATTATAATTAAGATCTATTTAATAAGAAAAATAATATTTAAAATATATATTAAAAATAGATTATACTCTAGTCTAAATATATTAAATAGTTAGAATTTAATAATATATATATAAAGATATTAAAAGATTTAGAATTTATAAAAAATAAATCTCTATTGAGTCTATTCTTTTATCTAAAAGAAAATAAAATTTTAAAAAATAAAAATAATTTTTTTAATTAAAAAAAAGAGAATAATATAATTAATATATTTAAAAATATTTTTAAGAAGTTTTAGAACTTTTAAATATTAAAAAAATTATTTATAACTAATTATAAAAAAGATTTAATATTAAAAAATATTTTCTAGAGATTTTAAAATAATAAATATTATAATTTATATCTATCCCTAATTTATTATAAGAATTAAAATAGGTAATTTTATTATTAGAATTATTATTATATTTTTAATTATAAGTTTTTATAAATCTAGTTTTTAGAATAATATTATAATTATTTTATAATAAATTATTTAGATAGAAAAAAGATTTATAATATTATAAATTAAAAATATTATTAGTTTTAAATAATATAATTAATAATTTATTATATTTAAAACTGTTATATATATTATTATATTAAGTATAATTAAAATATTTATTAAAATCTATTAAAGTTTTTAAATATTTCTTATTATTTTTAAATAGATATATTAATAGATTTTATTATTAAATTATTCTTATTTAAAAGATATAATTTTGTAAGAAAAGTTTACTAGGTTAGATATAAAAGATTAAGAAGCAATATTAGAGTATGATTTATAGGTATAATTACACCTAATAACTAGGAACTATATAATAGAGCATAAAGCTATATATAATATATAATATATTTCTAGAGTGGAGCAACTAATAGTTTATACTAATAAGTAGGCTAATAAGTATATATAATATAATAAAATCTTTAGTAATTTATAGTCTTATAGCTACAGCCTACTCTTTCTCTTTAGAGTAATAATCTAGTATTTATATACTAGTATAATAATACTTATATAATACTATAAAATCTTATTAAAAATCTTATATATAAACTCTATAAAAGAAATTATAGTAAGAAAAAAAAATACTTTATATAAAAAATTAACTAATTAATATATAAATTATAATATTTAGAATAATATTATAAGCAATACTCTAAATTATAATAATAATAGTAAAAAAAAGATTCTAAGAAAGAGCAAAGAGAGAGATAAATAATATATAAAAAAATAAGATATATTAATAAATAAGAATATATAAAATAATAATTAATATCTTATAATAGCTATAAATTAATAATTAATATAATATATAATAAAGTATATTAATAGATAAAGATATATAATAAAATAATATAATATAGTAAATTAATAATTAATATCTTATAAATAATAATAAATTAATAGTTAGTAAGAATATATAATTTAAAATCTATAAATATTAATATCTAGTTATTAGCTAAGATATAAATTATAAAATTATTTAATAAACTAGAAGTATTATATTTTAAATTTATATAATAAATAAAATTATCTTATTATTATATTATATTAATATTATAAATATTAAAATAGGATTCTTATTATTTATTTTAAATAATCTTTAATATATATTAAGCTTTAAAGAATATAAGATTAATAATCTATAATAAATCTACTTATTAAATTATAAGATTTATAAAATAAATAAATACTTTAAATCTTTTAGAATCTTTAATATTATTATATTAAACTAAATCTCTATATTATTTATAATAATATAAATTATAGTTTTATAGCCTTAGCCTATAAGCTTAAAAAAAAAAAAAATAGTTTAAATTATAGTTAAAGATCTTAAATCTATTTTTATTAATAATATTATATATTCTTAATTATAGTTAATAATAACTTACTATTATTAATTTTTATATTTTATTATTTTTTAAAGTAGTAATCTTTAATATAATCTAGCTTTTAATAATATATATATATTAAGTTTAAATTTAAGATTAAATTTAAAGCTATTATTAGAAGCTTTAATATAATAATTAAAACTAAAATATTATCTATAATATTAATATTTAATTATAATTAATAATATATATTTTTTTATTAATTAAATAAATAGCTACTAGAATAAAATTTAATAATTATTTTATAATAATTTAATAATTTAATTATATTTTAAAATATATCTAGTTTTTTTACTAAATAAAAAGATTTATTATAAATCTTTAATAATATATATATAAGTAAGTATATTTTTTTTTATTTTTTAATATATTAAAATCTAAGTTATATTTTTATTAAATATAAAGATTATATAAATTTATATATTAATTAAATCTCTTTTTAATTATTTTAATAATATATAAATAAGATTTTAATTTATAATATATTTAAATTTTTAAAAATTTAAAATAAATAATCTTTAAAATTAATTTATATAAAAATATTATTATTTTCTTTTTTATATATTTAGTATTATAGAAAGATATTTTAATTTATATTATTTAAGATTTTAGTAATATAATATTTAGAATACTTATTATAATATATATTATAATAAATAAACTATAATTTAATATATTTAATAAAAATTTTATATTCTTTAAATAATATCTCTATATATAATTTAATTATTTTAAAATAGAATAGCTAAAACTTAATATTATAATATATATAATTAATAAAAACTTTAAAATAAAACTCTAAAATATAATTTTTATATAAAAATTATATTTTCTTTTAAAAATATTTAATTTTTATTTATTATTAAATTTAAATTAATATAGTCTATAATTATTCTATAGTTATATTAACTTTATTAGATAATAAAATTAAAGAATTTATTTATTTAATATTCTTAATATAATTATTAAATTATAAAGATTTACTAAAACTTATAATATTAAATTTTATAATAATATTTTATTTTTTTTATAAAGTTATTTTTTTTATAGCTAATCTATTCTATATATATTAAGATTAAGAATATATATAATTTAGAGATATAATATTATAAAAAAGATTTACTAGATTAAATATAAAAGATTAAAAAGCAATATTAGGATATAATTTATAGATATAATTATATCTAATAACTAAGAACTATATAATAGAGTATAAAGCTATATATAATATATAGTGTGTTTCTGGAGTAGAGTAACCAATAGTCTATACTAGCGAGCGGGCTAGTGAGCATATATGGCGCAGTAAGGCCTCTAGTGATTCATAGCCTTATAAATTTAATTATAATAATAATAAATTATTTTATTAAACTTAAATGTCTATTTTTTTATATAAAAATTATTATTATAAATAAAATTATTAATTTATTTTTAAAATATATTTAAAAGCTATATAAACTCTTTAAAACTATAATATTAAATAAAAAACTTTAATAAATATTACATTTTTTTTAATATTTATATAAAGATTTTTCAATATATTAAAATCTTTTTATAATAGATTATATTTAAATAAATAGCTAGATAAAATAGATTAATAAGATTTTAAAAACTTATTTTAGAGTTTATTATAATTAATAATAAAATAACTAATTAAAATAATTTCTAATAATTAAATTTATTATAAATATCTAGCTTTTAATAATTATAAGAATTTTTTTTTTATTAATTATTAATTTTATTTTTAAGTATAGATAAAAGCTTTAAATAAATTTCTAAAAATTAGAGATAAAAAGCTTATAAATATATTTAATTAGAATCTTATTAAAATATATAAGATATTATATTTAAAAATAATTTAAGTCTAAATAATCTATTAAAATAATATAAATTATTACTAAATACTAGTCTTAATATATAAAAAAAAATTAATGTATTTTAAAATTAATTATTTATATTAATATTAATTTTTATATAAGTTAAATAATCTATATTAAAACTTTTTTATAATTAAAAAAATATAAAGCTTTATAATAATTAAGTTTAATTTTCTAGTCTAATATAAAATATATTTAATAATATATATTAATAAACTATAATTTTATAATAATTATTTTTATATTAATTAGTAAGATAAAATCTAAAAAATAATAATAAAAAAAAATATTTATAAAATAAAAAATATTTTAGACTTTAAAGTCTATTATAAAACCTTAAAATATTTAATTTAATAAAAAAAATATCTTTAAAAAAATATAAATTAGAAACTAACTATTAATATTAATATTTTAAATTTAATAAGAATATTTTATAAATATTACTTATTATATTTTTATTTAAATTATTAATATACTATTATAAAAGTTTTAATTTAAAAAAGAAATAATATTATAATCTTAATTTAAAAAATATATATTATTAAAATATATTTTAAATATAAATTATTTTTCTAAAAAATATATAATAGCTCTAAAAAATATATTAAATAGATCTATTTAATTATTAATATTTAAGCCTCTAGAGACTATAAAAAATATATATATTAATTTTAAAATTAATATATTAATATTTATTTCTTAAAGATTTTTTTAAATAGTAGATCTTTTAGTAGTCTAAGCTCTAAAAGGCTATTTATAAGTAGAGGCTTCTTTCCCCCTATAATTAGTGTTAAAAACTAGTTGTTATCTTCATTAGTTAGTAATCAAGTGTTTTCACAGAGCCTTTTCCAGCCCCATAACAATCCTCCATATACAGACTAGTGTGCCAAGATTTCAACACGGAAATCCGCTCACATGACCGGACAACCGACGGCCGTCAGGAATGGAGTTACTCAATCTGGCAAAGATATCAACCTCACTCGTGTCTAGGAGATTAAAAATGGGACATTGGCATGCGTCATGGGATATGAAGTGTCAAAATAGGGCGTTGTGGTGGGTTGTTGACGTGCTGTGACGGCCAGTCAGGATGTGGATAGGGAGAAAGTTTGCTAGATTGGGAAGTTGTTCTCGTGCTCGAGGTCGGAGAGATGGGGTTGTGTAGTAGTCAGGACTGAGTAATGGCCAAGTCCGTTGAGAGCAAATGACGGGATATAAAATCTGCCCTTTCCCCGGTTATGAACCTGAGTAGGACAGAGTAAATTAGTTCAAGACTGTCGTCATTATGTCGACTACATTCTCGTCTCTTCCTATTGTTGATCTTGCTACTCTCCAGAACCCTTCTGGACTATCAGAGTCTGATAGATTAGCTCTCAGCACAAAGCTTTACTATGTATTTGCTACAACGGGCTTTGCATACCTAGTCAACGCGCCGTTGACCTTCAAACATGCCGATGTTTTTGGTCTGGCGTTGGAGTTCTTCAATATTCCACTTGAGGAGAAGATGAAGTTGGCCAAGAAGACATTTGAGCCAAAGAATGAGAATACATATAGAGGGTAGTCTGGCCTCCTTTTCCATCAAAACCAAACTAACTCAGACGTAGATACTTCCCCGTCCAGCCAAACGATGCAACAGACAACCTCAAAGAAGGCTTCGAAATGGGCCCTACACACACCCTTCAGCCTTCGCCAACCGATCAAACCTCTCGCTTCAACCTTACAGAACCGAACGCCTGGCCAGACTCAAACACATACCCATCCCGTCCCCGGCTAGAGCAGCTCTACTCCGAATTACAGTCTCTATCCTCCACCATCTTGTCTTTGCTAGCCACATCCCTCGACAAACCATCTGACTTTTTTGCTCCCTACCTCATCGACTCTCTCAGCACACTTCGCCTTCTACATTATCCCCCTTCTCCATCAACTACTACCACGACAGACACCCCCTTCGAGAAACCATCAACTCCTCCTCCGGAACCCACCTCTGACCCCGTGAAATTAAGTTGCACCCCCCACACAGACTCCGGAATTCTTACATTACTACACCAAGACTCCACCGGCGGCCTCGAAGTCCAAGACTCTTCGGGCAAATGGGTCCCAGCACCATACGTACCTGAGTCCATAGTGGTGAATATAGGCGATTTAATGGCCATGGTTTCCGGTGGACGCTTTGTAGCGACTATGCATCGCGTGCGTGCACCACCGCCGCCGCCTTTTCATGAGCCAGCGAGAGACAACGACAAAGCTGTTGTGGGCGTGGATGAGGATGGAGAAGAGTCAACAGCAAGATTCGGACGGTTCAGTGTCCCATTCTTTTTTGAGCCGGGGGAGAAATGTCTTGTACAGTCCGTCGATGCGGTTGATAACAATGAAGGGGTCTTGTATGGCGATCACGTTCGCGCGAAGATGGAGAGTTTCGTGGAGTATAAACGAGATCAGGTTTGATTTATAATTCAAGCAACAAGAACAACCTGATCATTATTGTTCAGAAGAATCCAAGACTTAAAAAGTAAATAATGTACCTGCCCAACCCATCCAGAACCCAAACACTCAGCCCAGCCTACTACATGAGCAAACACGCAGTAGCGCACGACTAACGGATCCTGGAAAGACATGAATTGAGCGGGCCTCCTTCAAACAAAAGAAAAATTCTACGCCATATTTCTTCCCTCCACAAGGTGTTTTGTAATCCTAACAAATACCGTAGGATGAGCCTTAGAAGTGGTGGGAATATGTACAGGCGATAGGTTATTTAGCGAAAGGGAGAGGGTTGAGCTTGTTGACGGAAATTTTATATGCGGAAAGGAGGCTAGAACGGATTGGGGATGGTATGGATGGATCTCTGATGGCTTCGTTTGATTGGATACATTGAACTATTGCTTGTAAACAGAGGCTCTTGCAGTGATAGTTACATACAGAAGGATATCTGTTGATACCCGGATATTTGGACTTGGACTTGGGAAATTTATGCTATGGCAAAGGAACAGAACAGGTCACGGAAGTCGGTCTAAGGGTGCCCCTTGTCTGTGCCCTGTCCCGATCTGCTAATCAGGATAATTCTCTCCCACAATCCCTTCGTTCGACATTCTATGACATATATTATGACCTTGTAGAGGTGTTCCCCAAGCAAAATCGAATGAGTCGAGCGGTACTCGAAACAAAAGATGCTATCAAAGTTATGTATGAGTCGATACTGCACATATCACCCACCTATAATGTTCGTCCACCACGACAACAGTCACATCTCCTCCCTCCACAAGGCAGATTCATACCTCAATATGTATAGTAATGATAAGCTACTCACGAGTCTTGACATGGTTGGACAAACAGGTGAGAGTAAGTAGGCTGATGATATTGGAGAATTTAAGTGATGGGTTTGACTAGGACTGGCCATACTTCTAGAGTGTGTTCAATGATGGACGGTAGCTTGATAAGCTATTTTTATACATTCATTAAGTCTACTGACCGGCTTCATATTTGTGATATGAAGGGTGCCCAGACATTTCAATCATGAATGATGCATAAGATTGATTCTGATTGATCGTATATGTACTAGTTTATTGTATGCAATATGTATTTACACCCCGTACCAAATCCATCACCTTCTCACCCGCTCCAGATGTCGCAAATAACCAAAACAAATGAACCCGAATGATTGAAAAACGCTCATCAAGCGCAAAAAAAAAGCAAATATTATCTGGTGTAGTCACCAACCTCCGGTGTCCCCCTGCCCGACGTCGGCGTACCCGTATCCCCCTCTCGTATCTTCCGCGACGTTTCCCTCTCCGAGGTATTAGTCGACGGTCTTGACGCTGGCGACTCGTTCCGATTAAGTCTACTCGACGGTCCCTCAGACGGGTATCGTTTTGACGAGCCTAACGACGGCTTCACAAATGCATAGCCAGGAGACTGCGAGCGCCCTCTTCGCGAAACATGTTCGCGTTGTGCCGACGACGATGTCACGTTTTGCTGTGTACCGCCAGACACCGAGACAGAGTATCCCTTCGACTGCCACTCCAGCGCAGCCCGTTGCCGCTGTTCATTGAACTGCGACGTCGAACCACCCGTCGCCGGCCTTAAAGGGCTGTCTGATATAACTCGTGCATCGACCTCATCCGTATTCGTCGACCTCACTGTCCGCCCCTTTGCGCTTTGCGCCGTTCGCTCTTTGGCCATCCTCAATAACCTCTTCACCAGCGCTTTATGCGACTTGTGCATACTCTTTTTCACAAATTGCGTCAAAAAGAAATTACACTTCAAATCACAGTCTTCCCTAAGATATAGTCCCTCTCTAGGAATACCGTATTGCTCAATGCCGATTTCGGGGGCGTCGCGTTCCTCGCCTGGTAACCACCCTAGAAGCTGCCATTTCCCGCGAATCTCGAGACCGGCGGGGGCATGGATGTGTGTTTGGAGACCATTGGGGAGGTCGTGCATGCATGCGGTGTAGGTGACGCTGCCGGTGAGCGAGGTACCCGGGATGTATTCGATTTTATCGGTTATTTCGTACCATGCGGATGAGTGTTCGTCTGGTAAGGCGTGTTCGGGAGGTGTGGTGCGGCCGTGGTGCGTGACGAGAGGGTTCAAGGTGATGATTGTCGAGTGGTCGTGCAGTATTTCGAGGACTACATCGCGAGACACGTATGAGGGGAGAGGCGTGATGTGTGTGATTTGGGAGCGTTTGTTCATGGTGACTTGTCAGTCGTCAGAGCATTTTGGTCGTCCAAATCGTCCTCGCTCTACCTGCGGGATGTCGTAGTCTTGTTGTTCGGTAAGGGCAGCATGAATCCTTTAAGATAAGTTCGGCGGGAACTTTTCGGACATGGTGATTATTCCAGTCCGGCGGCGCACTGACATGGATGTGTCGACAATCTTTTATGCGATGGATGAGGACGAGAAAGCTCAGCCTCTTACGCGCCCAAACAGGATAGGCTGGCAGCCTTAAAAGGCTCAACTTAAAACCGAGGCGCTAACTGTAAGCGGCTTAGGCTGGTCTTTCTGTCAAGCTTTCTGTGAGCTTCAAAGTTCTTTCCTTTTCCTCATCCAACGCAATGCGGCCTATAGCAGCTCTCAAGAAAGGAGAATTCAAGGATACCCTACTACGTACCTACTCAGCGTACGTAGCCGAGACCGACACCCACGGACTCGGTGCGACGTTGACAGCTCCCAAGCTAGAACAGCTCCTGTAGGGGCATACTACTTGCTAACAACATTACGTGGATCAACCTTGATCCCGAGAATATTGAATCTCTCCAACCTGTCTTTGCTCGCGTGCTGGACGTAATTCGCTTGATTGATTGGTTCGGTCATGCCGCGGAGTGCGACGTAGGCGATGTCTCCAGCTCTTTTTGGGTTGAAGGTTCCGGTGACAGCCAAATTGGGACCGCTTGAAACCAAACTGAAACAGTGCCGATGTTCAGGGAGTTTGACAAGGTTCAAGGTTGTGCATGCTGGCCATCTTGCTGTGCTGTTCAGAGGATGACCCACAAGCTGAACGCGAGGAACATGCTTCCACAAATGTTCCATACTGTCTTTGGATTCTTATCTGAAGACAGCTCCATCGACAACATGTTTCGTAGCTTGAAGCTACGAGGTCAACATCATCCAAGACAAGATGAAACTAATTCAACTACCGAGATCTGCAATTGACCTGAATGAACATGGTGATATTCTATACATTCGCAAGTAAGACGTTGATATACATGCTTGCACTCACAAACCTTCAACACACAGATAGAGCAGGTCTACTCCTCCGGCAACCATGTAACACCATTAGTCGCCGCTTCTCTCTTATCAGCAGCACTCTACACCAACAGTCAGCCATTCATCTACGCCTGCAAGTTCCAGGTTAAGATACAAACCTGCAACTGCGCCGCATAACCGCCTTTCGGCACCATTCCACCCGTATGCATGGCCTCTACCGACTGCGCTTCGCTCGCCTCTTCCTTCGTCACGTACACTGGCCCCGGGTCTTGCACCGCCGGTAACCCCAGCACTTCATTCCGATCGGCTATCGAACGTACTTGAGCTGATACACTCGCAACACCGGGCGGTGCATTAAACGCTCTTCCCTATGCCACCCATCAGTTTAGCATACCATTATACGTAGACCGAACATGTTCAAGTTGACTGTTCGCTGACATCTTCTGCTCCGGGAACAGCTGTCCCAAGATCGTCATTGTACGGGACTCATCAAGGGGTGTACCATCTTTTCCATAACGTACTTCAGCAGATTGCAACTGTCGCGCATCTTCCTGCGTGATGTGAGACGGCGGTTTGTGCGAGAGTTCATCGAGTTTGGAGTCGAAATTCATTTGCTTCGAGGAGAGGGAATGTGCCGTTGCTTCACTCGTTAGCACAAGTAACATCGATTATATGAGGAAAAAGAGGGAAGAGAGTACCAGCAGGACCACCTTTCACAGGCCCTCCACCCGTCAATTCACTCTCCGCCTGCGCAATCGTAGACACATCCTCGGAAGTGAAGCGTTGACCTGCGGCCGCGGCGCGTTTGATTTCGTTTACGCTGGGGAGGTTTTGATATGAGGACATTTTCCCTTATAGCATACAAAATATGGGTTTCGATATTTCTACAGTAAGTTTGCTATGTTATTGTTGAGTGGGTAGTAGATCTTATAAGACATCTACTTGAATGATGTCAGACATGCGATGTGGTGGCCACACCTTGCCTCTATGTCCACTGGCTTGATAGCGTCTGGATACATTTTCCCGACATCATTGAATAACCCTAACCCTATTTGCATACTCAGACCACCCAATCGTTGAAAATAGATAGATCTACGTCGACAAAGCCATTCATTTCTCATATTGATTGTCAAATGATTCCTATGTTAGTACCAATCAGCGATGACCTCAACGTAGTGCATCGCAGCACCAGGAATAGACCCCAAAGACGAGAGGCGACTTTCCGAAGCGGGTAAATTCTGCGAGCCCATGAAGCCCTAATTACACGTTCACAGGTGGAAAACCAACCCCAAGGTATTACTTTGCTCTGGCTAAGCTTCAGTGCAAACATGAGTCAGCTCATCAAATGTGTCGGTGCTGAAATCGGCCTTGTCTCTGAGGCTATTCACGACAGTCGTTCGCGCTCATACAACAAGTCCTCTGCCACAGATCTTACTACTTCCTCTACTCGCCAGCTCTCGATGCAAGAGAGCAACAACAATCCTATTGCTTCTCAGTACGACAATACAAACTCTGCAAATCACTAGACGGTAACCATAGCAAAGCTGTTGAAGAAAAAATCAACTTGAACAAGGATATAGAAGGAGATGACTACGTGCTCTCCCACGACCGAGACGAAGCAATCTGGGAACTCAACACAACCGCACAAGACGTTGCACTACCCACATACCCGAAGTCAAATCCCCCTCTAGCCGCACACGAAATAAAAGAAACCAAAGAGAAAACGGAAGAAGAAGCCATGGTACGCGCGATAGTTCAACTCGCGGGTCCCGTCAACAACACTTCAGCTAGAATTTTGTGTCACATCATGATCCCTCAACCCAGGCCAGGGAACAAATTTTCGCGGCTTTGTGCATCAACGCTTATGTACCTGTACTCGCAGACTGGATGCTTTCCATAAAGCTAGCAAGGTATCTGTTGAAAAGTTGGCGATGGATAGAACTCGATGCGGGAAGGCTCCAACAGCAATAAATATGTTGCAAATATAAGCCAAGAGCAAGGAGTGAGGCCATCTCCGCCACGAAGGAGAAAAAGCGGCCTGTTGGAAAAGAAGTTGCTGCAGGACGTGCCATATACAATTTGTGCATTTTTACCGACTGAGGAAGAAGTGAAGGATTCGTTGGAGGGATTGGAGAGGGCTGTTGAGCAGGCAGAGCAGGCTCATTCTTGATTCAGGAGCTTTTTTGGCGGTTGCGCATATGTTTAAAGTACGGAGGGGGTGTCTGTTGTTGTTATCTAGAAGAAAGCGTTTGCAATTCAGAACTCTCCTGCAGGTAGCTACTAGCTGACTTGAAAAAATTTTGATTAGGCATAGTAGTAATGTGGTTCAATCTAATTGTTCGTACTTAGTTTGCTAGAGCTTAATCAAATAATCAACATTCCGTCAAACCAGACACACTCTAAGAATCTGTTCCCCAGACTTTGCCATTGGCCTTGATTCGCTTGATGAGCTGCCGCTCAGACTGCGGATAGAGAATCGGCTGCCCGCGCAGATCATACTTCCACGTGAAGATTCGATACTGTTTCCATTTGACATAGGGCAACGGGCCGAATCCGGGAAATAAATCTCTGAAATCGCCCCAATCTCCAAGTAGTCGATCCATCCCCCACCACTCCGACATGATCAAGATCTCAGTCGAAAACCAATCAAGTACCACATCTCCGATGGTATCATCATCAACAGACCCATATTTCTTGTCATAAAAGCCCAATCGACGCAAGTAGAGTCCCTTGTTCACCCGGCACGAATCGATGGGATGTGAGACTTTTGGTACAGTTTCTGGCGTCCACATATCGAGTAGGAGCTCGATGATGTTTGGTGGAGGAAGATAGAAAGTCGCCAACCGGACCAGACGAGAGTAGGGAGATACGTAGGCTGGCAAATCCCAAAGCATCGCTTCATGTTGGAACTCATTCGGTCGAAGGTGATCCACAAAGCTGTTCGGGGCGTCCGGGTTCGCAAAAAGCTTCATGGCCAAAAAGCCCCAGACAAAGTCTGATACCTCGATAGCTTCGGTCTTTTCCTGTAGGGAGGAACGTTCACAGTCGTCGAGCCACAAGACCTGGAGTGTCTCAAAGGCATCCACATATGCAGTGATAGAGGTAAATCGGGAGACTCCCGCGATCCAGGTCATGTTAATATGTAACCAATGCGAGCAGAGAGCGCGATAAAATCGTGCATAGGCCTCCATCTTCTCTGCTGTGGTGTGAAATTGTATAATGCGACAGTTCTGTCCAGATGGCGCGGGGAGCGGGTTCCTGTAGTAGTCAACTTGCTGCGATAGGCTGTCGAGTTGATCCGTTGTCTGCCAAAATGCCGACTGAAGAAAAGATGGTCGAACTGTCGAGTCACAGTATAGGTCAAACAGCACTTTCATGGCGTGCCATCGAGTCACAATCGACCAAACGGTGTCTGGCTCCAACTTCTGATACAGCGGATCAGGTATACGGCCCCCGAATATCTCCTCTGAGAAGAGAGGACGTTCAGAATCGGACAGCGGTTTGTCGGTTGTGTAGTGTTTAGCCCGATGGTTGGCACAGAAGGTCTCACTGGCATCGAGACGTAAGTCATATTTGTGATGGTCTCCGTTTTGCTATTTGGTGAAATATCAATATGTAAGACTTTGTTTGAGACCGTGAAGTAAGCCTGGCTGTGAATGACTTACAATGATGTGTGAAAAGATACTCAAGCGATAGCCTGGAGGATCAATCACTTCAAACATCAACTTGCACGAACGTGCAAGGTGCAGCGCGTCATCGATGTTCTCTAGCTGCTCGTAGATGCTGACAAGAAGCTCAGCGGGTAAGTCAATAAGTTGCACCATCTCGCGAGGATCTGTCAAAGCGCTCTATGAGTTTAGTGTTGAAGAAGTACTTGGAGAAGCTGTAGCCGATAGAGAAGATGTTGGACTTGGAGAACATGTTAGAAAAGGCATGTTGACAGTCGAGGTAACAGGAAAACATTTCAATGTTTCTCAATGTCCTGACAAGACCTCAATGGTAGGGAAAACCCAGCATAAACATAGGAAAACATAGGGCACGTGTGTGAAGTAGCGGAATACGCCACTCATCATTTTGATTCACGGTAATACCCAGGTTTGGAGGGCAGACAAAGAGTTGTCTTTCGGTCTTTTCCATGTTGTTTTCATAGACGACAAATCATAGCAGGTTTAAAGATCGATATTTCATTGGGCACAGTTAACGAGCTCGAGCGCTTGGAGAAGTTGGAGAAGTAAGATGCGTATTTTAGGGCTCTGGACATCAAGCCCTAACAACTTCGAAGAAAGCCACAGAATGACAGAAGCTATACACAAATGGCAAAAGAGACAGGTTTTTACTTACGGCTTGATTTTGCAATCCATGATTATGGGCTCATGAGACTCATTACGTTCCGTATTCCTGGCATACAAATATGAAAACATCGTCGCGGACGCTGCGAGTAATACCAAACACCAGTGGCTTAGCTATTCAATGTTGCTGCTACAGCCTTGAGAGACTAGCTGCCCAATCCTGTTTCCCTGGTCATGCCTGGATTTACGAGATTGATGATCATGTCGTCCGCGCAGATATAATCTACAAGCTTGTAGACAAACACTTTGGTCGTACCATAGTAATCCAGACCCGGAGCAGGGCAAGTTTCCAAATTATCGAAAGACGTACGAAACTTGCAATTGGATAGCCACTGATTACAATTCATTTAAAACTTATTCCTATATGTGTGATAGTTGTCATCCAAGGGTGAATATCTCCTGCAATCATTCGCAGACATGTTAAATCCCTACCTACTTTTCGATGACAACTCCGCGCGTATCTTTTTTCAACAACCATCAAAACATACACATTCTATCAATATAATGACAAGGTGCATACAGCTGATACCATATGGCAATCCATGTATCTCATATATACCAATGCGTAGTTTTGAAGAATTCTAGTACTGCATTTAATAAGTCACCGTCAATTCACGCGTACTATTCAACATCATCGCGAATGAACCATATATCGTACACCTGTCCCATTGATGCCGAGCCCGTTCATTGCTATGTGAAAGGAGGATACCATCCTGTATCGTTAGGAGATACGTTAAATGAGGGAAGATACAAGGTACTGCATAAATTAGGATGGGCAGGTCACGCTACAGTGGCCTGGGCTACGCGAGACCAAAGTTTTGTTCTAAATTGCTTGCTAATCCTGGCGCAAGAGCTGACATTCTCACAGAGAGAATACCAACGTTGCCATCAAGATATCAATTGCACAGAATGAAAGACAACAAGAGGCCCGAGAAGTCCCGGTCATGAAGACATTGGCAGCTATTCAGCCCAGGCCTCAACATGTCATGTCATGTCCATGATGAATGATCTTGATTTCTCAGGCCCAAATGGAAGTCATAGATGCCTCGTCCTCGAATTAGTAGGGCCTAGTATATCCAATATAACTAAGACACATTTCTCAGATAGCAGGTTAGTTAGAGATTTGGCTAAGTAGATCGTTCTAGTCTTGGTTGTCTTATGACTAACATTGTTGACTTTGGAGAGTCATTTTTGCAAAGCTTAATTTAGTAAACACTTTATATACTGTTTAAGCGCCTAAGATTATTAAGAACGTTTTAAATTATTATAATTTATGGAGTATGGGTTGCTTAGTAAGTCTAACAGCAAGGGACTAGAAACACCTGAAGATAATACTAACGTCTTTGATAGCTTTCTAAGGTCTTCATCAGCTAGCTAATCATCCTTTGATAGTATCTTAACAACCCCAGCCATTCTCGTTGCTCAGGTTTGAGAAATGGCAAGTGATGCATTATTTTCGAGATAATAAGATGTATTTGAGAAAACGGACGGTGTGTATACAGAGGAAACTCCGGATCCATTATTGCAAGAATGGCTTGAAGAATTGACAGTGAGCGAAGGGAGAACCTGAACAAGGAGGATATTGTTCACCTGTGAGAAATTATCGGAAGACTGCTGCGATTCAAGCCTTCTAGTAGGGCATCGGCGAGGGATATCTTGGATGATCCTTGATTTAGAGATTGAGTGAATGATCATTGTATCGATATCCCAGGTAGAGCACAGATTGTGAAGAACAAATATATAATAAAAGCACGCGGTAGTGTACACAGGCAAGCCAAAATCGCCATTAAGACCCAAAGCCGCCAAATTGATCGAAACCTCCGGGCCCCCCCAAGGCCTGATATCCATCCTTTTTCTTGCCGCCCAACCACGTAGAAATACGACAATCTCGTTCGTCCGTTGAGCCCACTTCAATAGACAATTTCTTTCTTTTCGTTGAAAGGGCCTTGAACGCTGTCTGAAGTTTCTTTTCAGACTCATGTTGATCCGTCAGTCGCAGCTTGACGAGATCCTTGCACATTTTGGGATCTTCGCGAAGTGCGTCAAGCGCCGTGCCTTTAAGGCTGCCAGGACTATTGTCGTTTCCAGATAATTGAACGTAGCGCAAATGCGGGCAGTTCTTGAACAGAGCAAGCAATGAAACGTCCGTTAGATTGACAGTCCCATCTAGCTGAACATGAACCAAGTTCGGACACGATTCAGCCAGGCGAGTTATAACTGCGTCGGAGACATGGCTGCCTCTTCTCGTTTCGGAATCACCGAGACCGAACTCCAGTACTTCGGAAAGGAATTGGGACGGCATCGAAAGAAGTGTTTCAATGTGAGAGCTAGTGGTAATCATGAGCAAATCGCGTATTCAAACCGTTGCATAGATTGCCTACTCTTCGACGTTGAACTCGTCTCCAAATACGACTCTCTTGAAAACCCGTCCTTCGGTCAATTTTGAGTTACGCTCCTCCCATTCTTTATCCGACGAGAAGTACAAATTCTCATCCCGTGGATACTCTTCTGGAGTATAGGGCTTTGGCCCTGATCGCGTCGCTTGACGCGAGCCTCCTCTTCCTCTTCCAGTTGCCCTCGCTCTCCCTCTGCCCACTCCTCTACCTCTACTACTCGCTCCACCCCTACCCCTTCCCCGAGCAGTAGCACCGCGAGTCGAGTTCTTCCGAATTCCTCCGCGGGTACCAGTAATAGTAATACCGTCAATGTTTATCGACGGCCCACGGGCCCAGAACCATCTACCAGGCATGATTCGACGATATATCGCGAAACGTACCGATTCAAAAGATTGGTGCTGGTTGAGGTAGTTAAGTCGCGTTCTTAGATCAACAAAGGGATGATTTAAAGTTGACACTAAGGCGAGAGAGGAATGGTTGTAGATGACTAGCTTTCGATTGGCTGGAGATAAAGAAGTGACGCGTCCTGCAAGTTTAAACCTCAAGCTCACATTTTCCCATCTCTAAATCTCGTTTGACAAGGAATGACAGGATGGTACCGTCAATAACGGTGCGTTGAACATGCGAAGATAAGGGACGATGCAGTCCCTTCTACTCCTTTCGTGGAGTCTACTTTTATGGGGTCAACAGGCGAGATCACAGGGACAAACACCTATAAGACCTGATCTAGATGATCGAGATGATATAAATGCCGGAAAACTCTGGAAATTCAATTTCTCATCTCCAGCCCCGCATATATTCTCTTCGGTGAACGGATTGCTCCAACAATGGACCAATACCTTCTTTCCCATTGGACATAGCATCGTGCCTTGCCATATACCTGCCTATACAAATCTGTATCATGGCCGACAAGATGGCGAGATGCCGGAGAGTCCGGAATGGGTTGCTTTTGACGTGTAATATGCCCTCGTCAACTCTGCATTATAGATGGAGTCTGATTGATGAACAGGGAAATGTCATACGGCATCATGGGCTCCGAACGCAACTCTCACATCCTGACATACCAAACCACAAAACAGACAGGTTGTCTATACTTTGATGGCGAGTCTGCCACTTTATTTGGGCCCGGGATGATGGATACCCAGATGCTCTTCATCTATGGCAATGTGACTGGACCGCCTGTAGACGACGATCGTCGCTTCAGAGGTCTTGAAGATGAGTACAATCGTGCATCGGGTTTATGCCAGTGGGTTCAAGATCACGGCCTTGGTGGTCTGGGATGGGGTGTTGAGGGTATTGTGAGGATGAATGCGGGATTTGAGATGATTTGGTGTAATTTTACGAGTCCGTCCGTGAGGTTGTTGACGAAAACGAATGTTACAGCGCCGTTGTTGCGCGAGGTAGATGAAGATGCTGTTTCAGATGACAACGCACCCGGGGCAAAGTCTGAAAAAATGGACAATGTATCTGCTCAAAAGTATACCAATACCTCTCCTGGGTACTATCCGCTGCCGACAGACACCTCTCCACCTGACCGGTCCAGAGATCCAGATCAACCTCCTATGCCACCAAGTTGGAGATCAAGCAGTCAAGAACCATTCCTTGCGAGTCAAACATGGGGCTGGTTCGAGAGTGCAACATGGCACTACGGCTCTACGGGAATGGGTGCTGGACGAGGCGAATCACGCGTGAAACCACTTACATGTGGGTTTTTGACGTTTTATGACCCTATCTTTCAGAAACAACAATTAGAGCGGGCAGTTATCGAACGCAAAATCCTAAATCTTACAACTGAAGGGCGTTGGATGGGTCCAGGCATGCAAGAAGACAGAAAGACTGCGCTGGAACACTTGACCAGACGCAGAAGATACCATTCATTACGCAATATTAGTGCATCTGATGCACATTTGATCAACGATGCTGCAGAGCGAGTGCTGAACAGCTTAGACTTTGGAAACTCTGACAGGTCACGGGCTGATCACTCCACAAACAACTGCACAGGAATCGACTGGACGACCGTAGCCAATGACATTGTACAGCGATACGCACCTCGTTTACAGCGATTGAACACGGTTTTTCATAGGCAATCAAACATAGACATGAAAAACTCAACAGCCGTGCGATCGTGGCTTATGGGCCTGAGACAACATATCCATTTCTTGTTAATGCCATATTTCGAATACCCCATGGAGTCTGCCTCAGAGGCTTACCATGACGAATTTTCAATATCCTCAACGAGGGGACAACAGACTCTATCCAGATGTCAGTATCAGTACACCCGTCTCCTGGCGCCTGATTTCAATACTATTACACCTACTCCGGAAGAAGCATTGATAATGTCCGCTGTTGAGGAAACGCTTGGAAATATTTGTCTCTGGGTCGTCAGTGCTGGCCTAGCATTAGAGCATGAATGGCTTGACCAACTCAATGGACACCTAGTTTCTCCCTCAAGCACCAAGTCTTCTGCCTCTCTGATCGATCAGATCAATTCATGGCAAAGTGGTCTCGAAGAACTCATGGCCTGGCTCGGCTGGATCGACCAATGGACATACTGCAAAGATGGCTGTGCACAAGACGAAGTCTGCTTTATCCCCATGTGGCCCATGGATAATATCGATCAATCCGGACGTCGAATCTGGCCCGGTCCTGGCGGTAAGCCTGGATACGGTTATGGTTACGGTCCACCTGGGAGAAAGTATCCAGGTTACGACAAGAGTGATATCCCCGAGGGACCTCCTGGGAAACGCCCCAAGGGACCAGAGAATCGGGTCACAAATGAAGACTCACTGTGGGAACCGAAATGCATAAAAACTGAATATGCTTCGTGGTATGATTTTAACAAATAATTTAATTCTATAAACGTATTATGATGATGAATATGACCCTAAATCTTCACGCCATGTCTCAATCTATAATCGACACCCATGACAACCGCATAAATAGCGTCTAGTGTAGGCGTACTCATCTTCAACTCCTTCGACTTTTTGTACGGATATCCGAGAATAACGTCTACTTCCAACGGCCGGCCGGCGACGGTATCGGTTCGCATACTTGAGCCGATAGGCGGCATTGCGAGGATCTTCTCGATCAGTCGATCGATGAGCGAATGTTCAAGTGTGCTTACGCCGCATGCGCGTCCGACGTCGATGACTTCACTCATTAGCCGCCTGGTCATGGGCATGGCCTCAGGACTAGAAGTGAGCCAGCTGTGCGTGTCAAGCAAGGTGGCAGAAGTTAATGAATTCCAGGCTGCGTTCCAGACGACTTTCTCCCAGCGTTGGAGGGGCATGTCTTCGAGGACTGTGAATTTTGTGCCGCCGGCGGTCAGGAGTTCTGAGAGTTTCGAGAGACGGGATTGTTCGGTTGATGAGGGAGATAATGGGGATGGGAAGAGGCCGATCTGCATGTCTTCATTTTTGGTGTGGTTTACGTAACCTGGGGAGGTTTGTGTTGCGCCGGTCCATGTCTATTCGTCTGAGAGTTAGTATCGAGTAACAAGTTTAGGAGGGTAATCGACTTACGACGCAGGTGATGATGGTAGCATTGGGCCACTCATTTCTGAACAGTTCTTCATTCCCAACTCCGTTTTGGATAATCACGATAGTGGTCCTGCCAGGGTCAACGGCCGGCGCAATAGCCTTGACGGCGGCATCCTGATCGATAGCCTTATGGGCACAGACGATGTAGTCGTACGTTTGGCCTGCTTCGGCGGGGGTCTTGAGTACTTTTTCAGGGATGACTGTATGTTTGCCATGGTTTTGGGAGTCTACTATCAGGCCCTAGACAGAATCGAATTAATCGATCTGGCCGGATGTTCTAGTTTTGTTCGAAGGGAACGTACATTGGCCTTGACAGCGTCGTAATTCGAACGCGCGACGACGCTCAGTCTGACATTAGAATTGCGGCTCAAGATAAAGGCATAGAAGGAGCCGATACTGTTATATGCAGTTTGGATTAGTTTTTCATGTTTGTGAAGCACGATCACTCCACCGGGCAGTAGACTTACGCTCCCAAGCCGTAGAGAAGAACGTCTATTTTCCCGTCGGATGGCATATTGTATGCTGATCAGTCAATTTTCCTTTTCAATCGATCGTTGCTAAATGTGCTAAGAAGAGAATATAATGACAAAATAAAGTCAGTGAGTTATCAATAGAAGAAATATTCTTTTCCCCGCAGTCAACAGACTGACCCCCGCGTTCGGGGCTGTTTGTTGTCGGTTATTGAGCGTGGGGTGACCATCATCGGGGACAATGCCGATGGGGGATTGGCTCACTACTCAAGTACGGGGTCACACATGAGTATAAGGACACGCGGGAGTCATGCTGAAAATCAAGCACTATTCTCGTTGATGATGCTTGGATTGTTTGAAGGAGACAGGGTGGAGGTTCTTTTAGGTAGGTATCTACGTAGGAAGACGATGATGCCTCAATCAAAAGGGATTTTCTTTTATGCCGATATCAATCCTAAAGGAACCAAGGTGACTGTTATGATGCAATTGTCGACTGTAAATATCACAGGAAGTGAGATGCAATACCTAGTTTACAACTTCGCGATAAATGTGCTGAGGTCCCTCTCCAGCCGCGATGTATTCAGTAACTCCCTCCCCAATTCCGATATTTTTGTAGCCCCAACAAGAGCCATATTTTGCTCAATCTCCTCACGCATAATCTCAATCATTCGTCTTGTACCAGCTTCGCCATATCCGGAAGCCATGCTATACAAGAACGGACGACCCATACCTACAGCCGTAGCGCCTAGAGCGAGAGCCTTGACGACATCGGTTCCACGCCGGACGCCTCCATCAACAAAGATCTGCATCTTCTTGTCTTTGATGATTTGAGGGGCGTATTTGTTGATTTCCAAAAGAGTGAGTAGAGGTGCCTGTGCGGTATCTTGCGAGCGGCCGCCGTGATTCGAGATTACGATGCCGTCAACTTTGTGTTTGTGCGCTAGAACGGCGTCTTCAACGGATTGAATGCCTTTGATGACGAGAGGTAAGTCTGTAATTTTGCGGATGTAGGAGATTGTGTTCCAGTCGAGGTAAGGGGCGACTGTGCTGGCCAGGGTTTTGGCGACGCCTTGGACGAGTTGGCCTTTGCCGCCGATTTTGTCATTTTGCTCACCAACCTGTAATCTTGCTGTCAGTTACCTGTTCTCAAATGGCAATATTGAGAAGTCATACATCAACATTAGCCTTCAATCGCTCATCCCTCTCCCTCTTTCCCGTAACGGGAGAATCAACCGTCAACCAGATACCCTTGACACCTGCTTTCACAGCCTTGAGTATAGTCGCCTCCGATATCTTCGCATCCTTGTGCATATACAACTGGAAGAAAATAGGCTGTTCAGGCCCACCCGTTCGCGCCTTCATGATCGACTCAATCGACATACTCGATCTCGTCGCACACAACTGCGCGATGCCTTCATAACCCGCTGCAGCTGCTAGCGTACATTCACCTTGAGGATGTGCAAACTTTGCGATACCCACAGCAGAGATGTATATGGGTAACGAAACATCGTGACCTAAAATCTGCGTTCGTGTATCAATCTTTCCGACGTCTCGCAGGATGCGTGGCCGGAACAGGACTTTGCGATATGCGAGCTCCGCTTCGGCCTTGGAGTACTCGTCATCCGCGCCAGCGTGGTAGTACGCCCATGCATTCTCGGGCAAGTGGCGTTCGGCAACTTTCTCAAAGTCGCGGACATTGAGCATCGCGCTTAAAGGAGGTGGGCTGTCAGAGTCTGTCTTGCTGTCTTCTTGCACATTCTTCACGCCCTTTTTGGTTGATGCCGGCCGGTCGAGGGTCGACGGGTCTACGGTCCCTTTGAATGATGAAGTAGGTAGAGTTTCTTCTATTAGTTCGGGAGGGTGAATGGCGTCGTAGTCGTCTGTGGCATCACGGCCGGCGCATTTGAGGATTACGTGGGCACCGCCGGGGTGCTCATCGAGGAAATCTATAGTATATTAGAGCGCATTAGGAAAGCAGTGAAGCATACTCACCCGTGATATCGTAGACTTTACCCCGGACGGCGATCCAGCATGACTCTTTGGTGTTGTGCTGGGCAACCTCCGCTCCCGATATTTGCGCTGCTTTGCTCTGTTGGCTCATTATGAAAGCCAGTACTATGAGTATGATTTCTTTGTTGTCTATGAAGACGACAGAAAGACGAAGTTAAGAACGAAGACGGTGTAAACCAATTTATTCAATCCGACGTAAGCTCCCCCACGGAGCGCTTCTCCAACCTTTGTGGGTCCGGGGAGAGTAGCGTGGGATGAAGAGCCTGAATGGAACGAAGTGGAATGAAGGGTAAAATATCTGCCGGGTGTAAAGATTTTCTGATATGGTGCTCTAGGGCTAAAGTGCTGGGGGAAATTAGTGTCACTAATCCCTTGTCAGCGAGCTGGATCGCCAGTTTGTCAGCGAGCTTGTCGTGTTATATTTTTATTTTATAATGTCTACTGATTAGCTTATTTATTAGTTATATCAGTTAATATCTTGTGCTGACTAAGAGTAAAGTGACCCAGCGCGCGCGTTACCAGTAAATATCGTGGTCTGGTAGAGCGGCGTTGTTTATCAGAGTTACTACTAAGTAGTACACAGCCTGTTGAACACCACGTAGAAAGGCTTGCGCGTTCATCAAACCAACATTCTATTGGAAAGAAGGGAAAGGCTTTTTCAATTTTGAATCTTAGCATCCCAAGGCTGCCTCTAATTGGCCAATTATTGCACTAGTACCTAGGAGGCTGAATACAAGCTCCATTCCGTCCAGATGAGCGCAAAAGCTTCCAATTGAACGTCTCCGTCTGAGAACTGGCCCTCTAGTTATATAGTATACCTAACCATTGAAGGTTTGAAGCTAATATAGGATAGTTACAAGCTACGTAGTAGTTAGTTATGAATGTCCTTAATGATTAATCCTTATTAAATGAGAAAATCCCCCCTACTGTCCTCTCAGGCTTCTTTTCTTTTCTTTTCTTCTGTTTTTTTTTTTTGTTCACTTAGTCGCAGTGCTTCATACTCGCTCATTCACTCGTTCCTATTTCCTTCGTGTTATTTTCTCTCCTTGCCAATATGCGCTATCCGGTCTTTCTCGTTCTCTCCAGCGGTATCACCGCGGCCATCGCTCAAACTGCCACCGGTTCCTCCTCTTCATCGTCCTCCTCCAGCGGCGAATCCACCGTTAGCGACACTGAAACCTCGCCTCTCTTGTTTCAAACAAACGGCGATGGAGACTCGACTGATTTCTCCGTGTCTGTAGTTGGCAGTGTAGGTTTTGACACATACATCATCTGATAAAAAACAAAAACAAAAAAAAAACCCGACCGACTGATACGACCGTGATTTTCATATTCTAGACCGGTCCCACCACTACTTACCTGGTAAGCTGTGTGGAGTCTGGCTCCATAAACTGCAATTTTGACACAGCTACCGTGATTGGTGGTCCTTCAACGGTTGCGATGTATTATATCTACAGTGATACAGTGTGAGTCATGATCCTCCTAGTGGCCCTGGAAAACATGATGCCAAACCTGTACTCACGAATTGAAAAGGACCTATTCACTCGGCTGCAACATCGTCGAATCCAGCTCGGCAGCTGCATGTGTAATGTCTGAAGGCGGTTCGGGTTTGGACGGCACCTCGTTCCTGAGTAGCTTTGCCATTCCCACGTCGGCAATCGAGTTGGGTTTCATCACCGATGCTGCTTCTGCTTCTGCTACTGCTACTGCTACTGGTGCTTCCTCTGCCACGGACCAGGCTACCAGCTCCACCGCGGCCAGTGCTAGGTCTTCTCCCACAGCAGCTGCGAGTGTCATGTCTACTACGGCTCCTTCCGGAGGTACCACCTCGTCGACTGGAACCGCTACTGGAAGCGCAACTGGAACCGGCGCTGCCAGCCAGACGTCCGAAACCAAGAAAAGTGCCGCAGTTGGCAGATTCGACGGCGCAAGTTGTCGTTGGATGGCTGTCGGTTCGATAGTGGTGGCGGCGCTGAGATTGGTGTTGTAAAGTAGGAGGACATTGTGGTTTATGTTGGCTATTAAAGAGCGACTCAAACACGAGGCAATTGGCTTTGCATGCTACACTCTTATCAATTGGAGATTCTTGGTTCTTTCAGTGCACGTTGTTGCGTTTCTCATCATAGCGTTTGTCTTTATTCATAAAGTAATAAGCAGCGTTTGACAGAGTCATTGAAAAAGTTCGTTCCAGTAGGAGGGGGTCAGCAGTATCAATTACCTCTAACAGGCATACTCTCTTAATTCTTTAGGTGATCTCCTATCAAGCTGATTATTTGACTATCTGCAGAATGTATTTTTGCAGTTGAGTTACGCCCGATTGAAGTCGGCCGACATTTGTCGGCCGCAATTCCCGTCACCACATCTGAAGCCCGAGAGTTCTTCCGGTAAATGATGTGCGGTTATACTATGATGTGATTTTCTAAAGATATAGAGCTGCAGTACATATCTCTATATTTCCAGCACCATGTGTCGCGCATGCGTTGTGTTCAATCAAGGAGCTAATAGTTTTTATACTCCGTTACCAGATATCTTTGGCTTGACTAGAATCAATTGATTTTATCAACCTTCCACAAAGATGGCACTTCAAAACATCCAATATCTGAACTACAGTTCAGTCTCACCAACTCTTGCTCTGTCACTGGCTATTATCGCTGTGGCCTTGTATGGTCTTTACCTGTGGCTTCTACCAAAGCCTTTGCCGGGCATTCCGTACAATGTGGAATCCACCAAAAGGCTACTGGGAGATGCTCCTGATATGATACGCGCAATTAAAGAGACCCAAGAGTTCAATACATGGTGTGCCTCACAGAATGAGAAACATAAATCGGCCTTGGTGCAAGTTTTCGTCGAACCGTTTGGAAAGCCCTGGCTTCTTCTCTCCGACTTCGCTGAGGCCCAAGATATCCTACTCAGACGACGAGAATTTGATCGATCTACCTTTATAAGCAACAGGATGGGTCCATTAGGATTCTTCCAAGCCCGCTTTAAAACAAACGCCAACTGGAAAATCTCTCGCGAGTGGGTTAAGGATCTCATGACTCCTTCCTTCCTCGAGACTTACGCGGGACCTGGAATCAACAAATCAGTACAAAATCTTTTGAAACTTTGGGAAGAAAAGGCCCGCCTTGCAAATGGCAGACCGTTTGAAGCCTCCGAAGACTTAAATCACTGCTCTCTTGACGTCATGCTGAACTTTTCATTCGGAAAACATCTCGGACATACGGCCCTTGAACCGCAGATTGACCTGCTTGAGCAACTTCAACCAGAAAAATTCGAGTCCGAAGACTTGGACGAAGCGGTGCACTTCCCAGAAAATTCAATCAACGAGTTCATCTCGGCAACCCACGAGTCAGCCACTCTCACCGAAGGGATCGTGAATTCCTGGACTCCAAGGCTTAGTCTTTGGTGGCTGAAGCAAATATCATACTACCAGAAAGTCTTTGGAGTTACAGAGCGTATAGTACGTCAACAGGTAAAGGACTCTCTTCAGCGGCTGGGTGCTGGTTCTGCCGCGAAGACAGCTATCGATTTTATGATGATCCGGGAAAAAAATTTGGCAGAAAGGCAAGGTCGTCTACCTATCTTCCACAGCAAACATATGATTGACGAGGTAAGCCTCGATTTACTTTGACCTTAGAGTCAGTGAATATAACCCACGCTAACTGACGGGGTGATTCTGACTTAGATTTTCGGTGATTTGTTCGCTGGTCATCACACCACCGGTGCAGCCCTCGCCTGGATCGTGAAGTTCATGGGAGAAAACCTCGAGGCGCAACAAAAGCTCCGCTCCGAGCTGTATGCTGCCTATCCCAAAGCTGTCGAGGAAAAACGATTACCATCGTATGAGGAGATGAAGCATGCCAAAATCCACTATCTTGATGCCTTCGTCGAGGAGGCCCTGCGTCTCCACGCAACCACCGTGACACGTGAAGCGCAATGTGATACGGTTGTTTTGGGGCACCGGGTACCCAGGGGAACAATCATCTTCCTCAATTCAAACGGTCCCGGCTTCTATTCACCTGCTTTGCCCGTGGATGATTCCAAACGAAGCCCGACAGCTAAGAAGGTAGGAGCCTGGGACGAGAGCAAGGATTTGAAAGCGTTCGAGCCTGAACGCTGGCTCGTTCAACGGGAAAACGGAGAGCTGGAGTTTGATGCGAACGCTGGGCCCCAGCTCATATTCGGTCTTGGTCCTCGGGGTTGTTTCGGGAAAAGATTAGCATATATCGAAATGCGAACCATTGCAACCTTGGTCTGTTGGAACTTTGACCTGTTATCTGTGCCCGAGTCTCTGAGCAGTCATGCAGCTTCCGATGGCATCTCTCACAAAGCACAACAGTGCTATGTTAGGCCTCAAAAGCGAATCTACAATTAATTTATCACCTACGTGAGGGAGCAGACTTATATTGATGCCCTGTGAGTGATGAACAGTATAGGATGATTTAAGTACAAAACCTCATGATACTATGCTACGCAATCACCCAATCCATTATCCAATCTCTTTTCCCAAGTACAATTTAATTAGTCCGTTCATGGGTGTTTACTATGCATACAGCCAAATTCAGTCCGTCTACATATCCTATCATGCAGTTATTCTTTTTTTGTTCGTCTGTAGAATGAATGAAGTTGTATCCATATAATCAAAAGATATTCCAAGACAATTCTTTACTGTATATTAAACAGTAGATTTGAGTGCACCGACAGTCCTTCACAAAGTTACGCCGTGTTTTTATAACAAAGGGGCGGAAAACAGCCCAGTGCTTGTTTGAAATTACCAAAGTACTCTGTCTCATAGCCAGACCAGTAAGATATTTAATTTTAAGCTGCATTTTAATTGATATAGTATACCTGGAAAGAACCGTCAAGCTTGGAAGGAAATTGTTTTCCCATGCCTTAAAAAAACTAGCCTGACTATAGAAACCTTCAAATAGTCGGTGAAATCGGTGAAGTCGGTATGAAGTGGCCTGTAAATCTATTGGTGCTACAATAGGTACCCGATATGTATAGGTATGTAACTTCTCGCCGAAAATGGTCGGGGCTGCTGCGAAGTCAGACTCCAGCCGAAGAAATACGGGCATATCATGAATTCGCCCCTATTACTCATCATTCCAATATGTGTAGATCACAACGTTGAGCGAGCCAAATTGCCGTAGGCTGAGATTAACTATCAAGCTAGAATCGGCTGCCTGGGCAGTTGGTATATGAATATATCTATGCCAAGGGCCTGTAAGAAACGGCAACAAAAAGGGAAAGATCGATACTGTGATAGGCAGACATCATAGATTGACGATATCCAACGATAAACAAAGATATTATAATCTCAAATCATGACTGGTCAAACCCAACCAGAGCCCATCGCCATCGTTGGCATGGGTAGGATAGTTCCAGTCGTACACTACGAGAAACAGAAGCTAACCGGTATGATGACCAGGATGCCGCTGGCCAGGGAGTGTCCACGACGCACCTGGCTTATGGGAACTATTGAAAAATAAGAGATCTGGTTATAGCGAATTCAAGTCCCCGCGATTCTCGACTGAGGGTTTCTATCATCCTAACCCCGAAAGGCCAGGATCAATGACCACACGAGGAGGATTCTTTGTAGATGAGGACCCTCGATTGTTCGATCCTGCCTTTTTTGGAATGACCGGATTGGAGACGGAAAATAGTATGCAAAAATTTTTCTTTTACGACCGAGTTTTGGTTAGGGGCCGGGCCCCTGGCCATTGTCGCTGAGTTGATGCTGCTAACTCTTGATACCGCAGTGGATCCCTCACAGCGTAAGCTGCTCGAAGTTGTATATGAAGCTATCGAGAATGCAGGTGAAACTTTGGAAAGTATTTCTGGATCCCGCACCGGCGTCTTTGCTGGAAATTTCTCCTTCGATCACTGGGTGACACAGGCGCGAGACTGGGATTACCCACGGCCATATGCATTAACAGGGGCAAGTACTAGTATCTTGAGCAACCGGATCAGCTACATTTTTAACCTTCACGGACCAAGGTACGTAAGCTTCAAAAGGTTGTTGTATGGCCTCACTGTTGACTGGTCGAAGTCTTTCTTTAGATACGGCCTGCAGTTCGTCCATGTACGCCGTCCACCTGGCAGTCAACGCTATCCGTATTGGAGATTGCGACTCAGCTATTGTAGCTGCATCTAACTGGATCATGGATCCAGGGTTGCAAATGGTGTTAGACAAACTTGGCGCACTATCCCCAACATCGACCTGTCACACCTTTGACGCTTCAGCTGATGGGTACGCTCGAGGTGAAGGGTTTGCTGCATTATATCTGAAGAAATCATCTCTGGCACAATCAGAGGGATCGCCAATTCGGGCCTTCATTAGGGGAACAGCGGCCAATGCTAATGGCCGCACAGGAGGTATTACACGTCCCAGTGCGGCCGGGCAGGAAGCTGTTATCCGTGACGCATACCGCAATGCCGGGGATCTTTCCATTTCAGATACGAACTATTTTGAGGTTCATGGCACCGGAACGCCTGTAGGCGACCCTATCGAGGTGTCTGCAGTTGGGAATGTCTTCTCGTCAGTGAGATCGAACTCACCAGAAGACCGCCTGCTCATAGGATCCGTCAAAACGAACTTAGGGCACACCGAAGGAGCCAGCGCCCTTGCGGCTATTATGAAGGTAGTGCTCTCGCTGGAGTCTGGATTTATTCCCCCAAGCATTGGAGTAAAACATCTAAATCCTAATATCGATTTCGACAAAGCCAAAGTCGAGGTCGTGAGAGATATCACTCCCTGGCCCAAGGGCAAAGTTCGTCGTGCCAGCATCAACTCCTTTGGATTTGGAGGTGCTAATGCTCACTGCATTATTGACCATGTCACTGAGGTTCTACCACACTACTTGAAACCTGGCATTATCTCTGTACGTGCTATTACGGACAAGGAGGAGGCTCCTAATGGTATGACTCGGAATGGTAATATTAAGAGCGGCCACACTCAGAACGGCCATACTCAGAATACCAATCCCAATCCAATAAGTGATTGTTCCAGAAGTTATTCGAACATCAAGATCGAAGCAAGAAATATACACATTTTGAAAGATCTCAGAAAAGTCCCAAGTGCCGACGCAACCACCCGTCAACTTGTGCTCCTACCTTTCTCAGCCCACAAAGAAGCCTCATTGAAATCGAACATCAGCGCATTGTCTAATCGAATTGACAAGTATTCACTGGCAGATGTTGCCTACACTTTGGGTGCTAAACGCACCAAATACTCGACGCGTACTTTCAGAATCGTCGATGCCACCAACGCCAAGCAAGGTCTCAGTGAGGAACAAAGGACCTGGACCAGCCCCAACCAGTCCTCCAAGGTTGGTTTCATTTTTACAGGTCAGGGGGCTCAATGGCATGCAATGGGAGCCCATCTCTTTGAATATCATGTGTTCCGTGCTGCTATTAAGTATTCGGATTACGTCCTGGGAGCCTTGCCCACACCGCCATCATGGACACTGGAGAATGTCATTTTAGGCAACTGTTCCGAAGAGTTTTCGCAAACTTCCCATATCTCTCAAACTGCTTGCACGGCCATCCAAATTGGTATTGTGGATCTTCTAGCCTCATGGTCTCTCCGACCCTCTGGTGTGGTGGGACATTCCTCAGGGGAGATGGCTGCGGCATATGCGGCAGGGTTTATTACTGCAGCTGAAGCAATCACTGCAGCTTTCTTCCGTGGACAGGCCGTTTCTAAGAATACGAAAAAGGGCACAATGTTAGCAGTTGGCTTAAACAGCGAGCAGGCATATAATTACCTCGAGGGCTTCGAAGATCAAATCAAAATCGCAGCTATTAACTCCCCGGAAAGCGTTACGCTATCGGGCGAGGTGGAAGCAATGGCAAAGCTTTCCGCAATTTTATCAAAGGATGGAATATTTAATCGGTCGCTTCGAACAGGGGGAAACGCATATCATTCCCATCATATGATTTCGCTGGGTGCTGAATACGCCGACATGCTAGCTACCGGTCTTACATGGGTGAGGCAGCTTGGATTGGCTGATGAAAGACAACGATATAACAGAGTTCCATGGGCCTCATCAGTCACCCCAGAAAAAGGCCAATCTCTCTTTGAAGTCACAGCGTCATATTGGAGAGCTAACCTTGAGTCTCCTGTTCGCTTTTCTCAGGCCATAACAAATTTAGTGAGTTCAGAAAAAAGCCCGATTGATGTATTCGTCGAGATTGGACCTCATGGTGCTTTAAAGAGCCCTCTGAATCAAATAGTAAAAAGTCTGGGGAAATCTATTCCGTATGCGCCATCGTTGATGAGAAACGAAGATGGGCGAATCTCATTGCTACGGCTGGCAGGAACTCTCTTCGGCCTCAACGCCGATATCGATATGGTCTCGATCAATGCCGTCGACCAGCTTAAGTCTACTGGTTTGCACCTTGTGCACGGTTGCACTGCCATTGACCTGCCATCATATCAATATACTTACGGACCGATTACTTATCTCGAGAGCCGGGGAAGTAAAGAATATCGTCTCCGAAAGCTCCCTAGGCATGACTTACTTGGTTCCAAAATCACCTCAAACGCCAAACTGCGGCCTCAATGGCGCAACGTCCTCAGGTTAAAGGATCTGCCGTGGCTAGGTGAACATCGCTTGCTACCACGTACGTATTTCCTTTGAGTCAGCTTGCAATAGAACCTTCCTTTCTTTCTTTGTCTTCAACTAACCCTCTTTTTGTAACAGATGCTGTTTTTCCTGCCGCTGGTTTTCTCTCTTTGGCAGTCACAGCCGCTGCGCAAGTGCATCAAGAATCTCCAGAGCCTCCTCAAATTACTGGCTTCTCACTTCGTAATGTGAGTATCAAATCGACATTGAGAATACCCGAAGACGATCACGGCATAGAAATCGTTTCAAGTATGGAGCTCACCAACATTTCCACGGAATGGTCCAGCTTTTTGGTCAGCTCTGTTGTTCGTGATTCGAATGAATGGACTGAACACTGCACCGGTCTTATCAAGGTTGAAATTGGTAGACACGACGAGATAGCAAAGATCGACACTAATATGGATGCCAGAGTCGTAAACGTCCAGACTTGGTATAAGAAATTTGCCCAAATTGGTCTAGGATACGGGCCAACTTTTCAGGGACTTTCAGACATTCATGCCGATCCGAATCAAAATCTTGCTTCAGCGAAATTGGGATTGAACACCACTGAAAATACTGTCAAAGGGGGAGAGTCCCATTACCCCCTCCACCCGGCATCTTTGGATGCAATCATTCAACTTGGACTCATTGCCTGCTACGGTGGCCAGAATGATCGTGCTCGTACGGCTTTTGTTCCCATACACTTGAGCCAAATGTACCTCCGGAACCGGATCGACAACACATGGGGAACTGCTGTAGCTCGCGGGGAATTAAGAGGCCTGAGGGGCGCATATACCAAATTGCAACTCTTAAACCAAACTGGTGATGTAGTTCTTAATATCGACAGCCTTCGCCACATCAGCTACAGCGGCGAGACGCAGCCAAGTTCTAACACCAAGCACGAACTTTTCACAAGCCCGTACACTAGATTAGTGTGGAAACCCGATATTCGGACATTGAACAATCAACAGGTTCGAAAGCTTTTCCCTCCGCCATCGCAAAATGCTACTATGGTTCAGTCTCTCCGTACAATGGATATGATAGCTGCTCTGATTGCCGTCGACATATACGAAACATTTGCCATGGATGGAATCCAACCTAATCCATCTGGAAACATAGGTCACTTGGTATCCTGGATCCGAAGGATGGTTGAAGGGAGCGAGACAGATTCAGTAATCCAGGCCAAAAGCCTCTCCAGGACGGAACGTGTTCAGACGCTCGACAATCTTTACCGCAAGACAAGTAATATCGTTGAGGTCGAAATGGCGAGACGCATTCACGAGAACTTTGGTGATATCTTTCACGAACGCCGAACAGGCGTTGACATTCTAGTCCAGGACGGCCTCCTGACAGAACTCTACGAGACGGGGATGTTCATGACGGGCGCGTACCCGCAATTGTCCAGAGTCCTTGACAGCCTTAGCCATGCAAATCCTCACCTCAATATCCTGGAGCTCGGAGCGGGCACCGGTGGTGCAACACGTGTCGCAATGAAGGCTTTATCTGGTACGAATGGTCTCAAGCGTTATGGGCAGTACACCTTTACAGACATTTCGCCGGGCTTCTTGACTGCAGCACGGGAAAGTTTATCCAAATTCAACGACATAAATTTTGCCGTTCTCAATATCGAAGATGACCCATTGAAACAGGAGATGCAACCCATTTACGATGTTGTTATTGCATCCCAAGTGTTGCATGCAACTCAAAGCATTTCTAATACTTTGGCAAATTGCCGTATGCTTTTAAAACCCGGTGGAAAACTCTTGTTAGTCGAGAATACGACGAACAACTTTTTACTGGGAATTATCCTTGGTACTCTGACTGGATACTGGAATGGCATTCCGGACGGCCGTATCGATGGGCCATTCCTAAGTCTAGAGTCATGGGATTCAGCTCTGACCAGGGCTGGCTTCTCAGGGACCGACATTGTGCTAGAAGATAATCCTCATCCACACAACACAGCTACAACCATTCTCTCCAGTGCTGTTGACCCCAGTGCCTTGGCGAAAAGAAATACCGAGTCCAACCCGGGCCCTGAGATTCAACTCCTTCATGGCGCATCCGGTATTCCACCACTGCTAGTGCACCTAGCACAAGAATTGAAGCGTCGTGGGGTGTTGACCAACGTTGTGACGATTGAAGAGTCTTTGCAATTCATATCTCCAGCTTCTCGGGTGATTGCCTTTCTTGACAGAGAGAATCTCTTGTTAAATGCAGACGAGCATCGACTTAAAATTTTCCAACATCTGGCTAGACACACCACTAGTATGGCTTGGATTACTTCTTGTGGCATGGTCAAAGGGCGTAGTCCTGAAAGTGCACTCGTTTCTGGATTACTCCGTACCATCGGAACAGAGAAACCATCTCTACGATTCTTTTCAATTGACATTGATGCGGAGGGTTTCAACATCGAGGATAGCGACCTTGTTCGCTGCATTGCTGATAAGCAAATCGCTCTGTTGAATCAACCTAGCGACGAGGAAAGCGAGGACCGTGAATTTGTATGGCAAGATGGTTGCATGTGGATCAGCCGTCTAGTGCCTGATAGTGGGCTTCAGAAGCACTTTGGCGATGCAGCGACAAGCTCGGATTCCTGTTCAACTACTGAGCTGTTGGAGTTGGGCAGCCAGGGGCCGGTGCGGGCAGACTTCAAAACTCCCGGAATCATGAGCTCCTTATATTTCCGACCCTATACCGAATTATGGCGGCCTCTTCTGCCTGGTTGGATGGAGGTGAAGGTTGAAGCGGTTGGGCTTAATTGGAAAGATCTGGGAGCTACCTCAGGTCGCTTTGACACAAATAATCTTTCGTCTGAGTATACTGGCGTCGTTACCAGAGTAGCTTCAAACACTGGCTTTTCCGTTGGTGACCGTGTTTACGGCATGGGAAGAGGCCATTTTGGAAATTATACCCACGTCCCTGCGGCATTCGCACACAAGCTTCAACTCGACGACGATGCGGTCGAGATGGCGACAATGCCACTTGTATACATGACAGCTGTGTATGCATTCGAACACATCACCAATCTGACAAAGGGGCAGACAGTGCTGATCCAATCTGGTACTGGAGGTCTAGGGCTCGCATCTATCCAGATCGCGCGAGCGAAGGGGGCTGAAGTATATGCCACTGTCAGCACCAAAGAGAAGGCCCGTTTCCTCAATGAAATTGGAATCCCTTCTTCTCACATTTTCTCTTCGCGTGACATATCAGATCTTACTAATGCTGTGGTTACGTTGCCGAAAGGAGGATTCGATGTGATTCTCAGCACTTCGAAGGGGGAGATGCTGTACACATCACTCAAGGCCCTCGCACCATTAGGCCATCTCATCGACGTTGGTCGAATGGACGTCCAAGATTCAAAGGTGATCGGTTTAGAGCTATTTCAGAAGAGTGCCACCTTTTCATCTTTTGACTTGACTGTTGTTCTCGACAGCGATCCATCAATTGGTACGAAACTGATACAAGCAGTAGACAAGCATTACCGCGCAGGGTCTATAAACCCCATTCGACCGTACACGTCCACTGACATTTCTCACCTGGATCAGGCTCTACTCGGCTTCTCTAAAGGCACGCACATTGGAAAGCTTGTGGTGACCTTCCAGAACCCATCGTCCCTACTAAAAATGATACCCGCGGGACCTGCTGCTCGATTCGATCCCGAGTCATGCTATGTTTTTACAGGAGCTTTGAGCGGTCTCGGGCGATCTATAATAAGCTGGATGACCGAACGCAGTGCACAGTATTTCGTCGTTCTCTCCAGGCGTGGTATCGATAGCCCTGAAGCACAAACCCTCGTCAAGACCTTGGAAAAGCGGGGAGCTGCCATTCAAGTTCTCACCTGCGACGTTAGTAACAAGGAGCAGGTAGTTAATGCCATCAGCCAGGCATCTCTTCACAGACCTGTCAAGGGCGTTGTTCACTGCGCTGTTTCTTATCAAGACCTTTCGTTTAATGATTTGACTGTCGAACAATGGCGAGAAGGTCTGGCAGCTAAAGTACTCGGTACCATACATTTGCACGAAGCGTCGTCTTCTTTGCCTCTGGACTTTTTCGTTATGACCACGTCTGTCGAGCCAGTGTTTGCGCCCGCCACGCAAAGCGCGTATACTGCAGCCAACAACTTTCAGGATTATTTTGCACGTTATCGTCGGCAATGCGGTTTACCTGCATCAACAGCATCGTTCGGTCTCGTGAGCGATGTCGGGCATCTGAGCTCCAACTCCGTTGCAGCAGACCTTTTCGCACGTAACAGGGTGCTAACGGTAACAGAGCATCAGTTCCTCAGTCTATTGGAGCCGGCATTTTTGAATAATACACCAGCAGACACAAGTACACTGTGGAATGGTCAGCAGCAGGATCCGTTGTCTGCTGCCAATTTCGTCACTTGCATGGACCCAGCAGAAATGGCAGCGAGAGAACATTTGCTTGACGCAGCAGGGACTGCACGCACTATGATACCGCGGTGGTATGGTGACGGACGCGTGTCACAAATATTACGAGGCTTTTATGATGCACAGAAGCATGCCAACAGCGCAGCAACGGCGGCGAGTGCGGCTGAAGGCGGAGGAAAGTCGGCAACTGCTCGTCTTCGCCACAAGTTTGAGGAATCCGTCAAGGCTGGTGCAGATGAGCAAGCAAAGACTCTAGAGCTCGTTACAGAGAGCATTACAACGACTATGGCTGAGATGCTTTTCATTGAAAAGTCTGGGATCAATCCCGGCAAGTCCGTTGCAGAACATGGTGTGGACAGTCTCATTGCCGCCGAGCTGCGTAACTGGTTCCATGTGGCGTTAGGTTTTGACATTACAATGCTGGACTTACTTGATGCTCGTATAAGTGTCAGTGCACTTGCTGCCAACATTGTCGAGGTGACAGAGAAGAAACTCCAGTCTGACTAGAGACGAAGGAGTTGTTGACATAAACAATCTTTGTGCTGGTTTTGCCATTTGTCTTTGCCTTTATTCGGATTTTTTTCAATACATATAAAGGCTTCTTTGCGTACGATACATCTCTTTGACAGGATTGCTTCATATTGGAGTTTCAAGGGATGGTCAGTATCAGGATGATAGTATCACAATGTTGCTTGCAAGCATAAATAGCTAAGGGTTTCCCACTGATGATACAAGCATTAGTTAGTTAGATCAATCAAGCCATTAGACTTTTCTCCATACCAAATTTCCTACGTCAACAGGTTATGAGCCCAGAGAATCATTCTCCGGGTGCCAAATTGACGTTTTTCCTTATCGTTTACTGACGACTAGAATTTTACGCTTTTTGAAGTCATTTCTACTGTTTCTTACGCCATAGCGCCTACTGATCCAATTACTAAACTAGAATTCCCTGGTCAGAACGAATTATCGCTAAGCTCAAGTCAAAATGCCTCTAGAACGTTGCTAATGGCGAACGCAAAAGACCAATGATTCCTGATCGATTATTGCCACTGAGCGGCATGGAAAGAGCTCTTACAGCTGATGATCAGAAAGAACTGAGAGAGCTAGAATAAGTATAAAAGGGTTGAGGTAAGGATAACTATGCTGCGATTGGTCTTGTCAGGGGCACTCTTTCTCAGTCAATTTAATATGAAATCATGCATTTTCGTGTTCTAAGTGGATTAGCTAACTGGCTATGTCAAATTTAAATTGTTTGTGCGCAGCTCCCTTTGTTCTCCTATTTCCTAACATGGCACCGCTGAGGGGATTCCTGTTACAGCACCGCCTAGGGACCTTGCCCTAGATGCTGATAGAAGTTAGATTACCAACATACCAAGTTTATAGCTTTAGAGAAGGTTAGCACACATACCTATCAATTAGATATTGATAGCAAGATATACAATATCTTCCATACTCCTATAGCCCGCATTTAAAACCCCTTTCCCATCACAAGAATTGTCAGATTACCAGCCTCTAGAGACGTTGATCGATAGAGAATTAGAATACGCGGCTGAGCAGATCGAAGGCGAGTGGACTGTTAAGCGAGGACACGGGCCGATGTGCCAATATTTAGTCAAACAGTTAGGCTATCAGAAGCGAGATTGGCTACCAGCACAGAACCTTAAGAACACTATCACCCTCGATAACTGGGAAGCTCTAATAGGAAAGGGAGAGTAATGTTATAAGCTGACCTCATGAGCATGCTCGGGCAAAGCTCTCACGAATATTGGCAAATGACGCTCTCTACAATTATTCAGCAACCCCGAACATGAAGCTATTCCCAGACCACAAGTGGATAACCAATATCCAGCCGGATATTGACAATAGCGCTCTCTGTCAATCTCCAGCAACCCCGACAATCCTAGCAACCTCGGACATGAAGCTATTCATAGTGAAAAGCCTGTCAGAAGCTCCCAATTCCCCTTGTCTATGTAAGATTGTATGCGTGCGAAGAACTTGTTGCTTTTTTTTTCCTCTTTTCTTTCCTCGTGTTACGTTCTCTATTCGAATATGCCCTTATAATGAGCACAAGGCGGGACTAGCCCGTAACATCTACTAAGGAATTACTGCAGTTACTGGCGGTAACTTGGCGCACACATTTTTAAATATATGGAACTTCAAAGAATAACAATAAGTACCGTTCCATCTACCAGCTGACAAATTATTGACTGATGTTTGTTCCTCCATTCAACACCTAGATTGCCTCGGTTTCATCCTTCTCATCCAGGCCACTACCTTGCTGTCCCTCTTCCTGGGTGACACTCGAGACCATACGGCCAGGCCACTTGGGAATGAAAGCACAAAAAAACGAAACGCAGAAAAGCGCGATGATCAGAGCCCATGCCCCTCTCAGCCCGACATTGTAAGCCTGCCGTATCCCGTGAAGTGTTGCTCCCTGGAATGCCTCTTCGAGGTTACCTGCACCGGCAGAGATTACTGCCTGTGGGTTTACCTCAGGTGCATAGCGAGGCACGTTGGCTATAATAAGATTGTTCGTGATAGAATCTGTGGCTGCAATAACGTAGGCCGCAGCAAAGAATTGGGTCACTATAGAAAAAACAGGTATTAGATGAATGGAGCAGAGTAGCTTAATATGACTTGATCACCCACCACAAACAGTAGAGAGAGCAAGCGCCTTATCCTCATCACGGACCACAGTCCCTCCCACCATGGCAGGAATCTGTACTACACCGGTACCAATGCCGAAGATAATCTGGTACCCGATCTGCTTTCCTAGCGATGTGTCCAGATCGAAAGTGTATATGAGGCCGGCACCGATAGACGCCATAGCAGCGCCAGCAATAAGGAATGGCTGGTAAATGCCAACTCTGCTTATAACAAGAGAGGATATAAGAGATGTGGCCGCTATATTTTTGGTCAGTCATGTCAAGTACGAAAACTAAATATCGAAAATTAACGGAGTTACACGTACACGTGGCCAAGATCACTGGAATAGTTCTCACTCCGCTGGACTGAGGGGAAAGTCCTTTGATGGCTTGGAAGTATGTAGGAATATTGTATAGAATGGCAAAGTAGGCACCATACAAACTGCATGCGTAAGTAGATAATACCACATTCAATCCGACAGTATGCAACTTACAATAAAACAAAGGTACAGACCCCAGCAATACTTCTTACTTTCCACATTCGCAGGACCACTAATGCTCGGTCCTTCTGCCACCATTCATTGACCGCGAAAGCTGCTGATAGCAATAGCCACCCAATTAGCAAGCCAATGACGTCGGCTGAATTCCAAGCCTTCATGATGCCTCCCCATTGCAGGACAAGGAAATAGCATATCAGACTAGCCACAAGCAGCATAACCCCCAAGAGGTCAAAACTTAAGATCATCTCCCAGAATGGAGTCTTTGTTTTGGGCTTAGCATGCGGCGGAGTCCGGAAGAACAGGAGTACAGTGATAACAGAAACAGCGCCAACAGGTAGGTTGATCCAGAAGCACCACCTCCAGGTGACATCCTGTGTAAACACTCCTCCGAGCAGCGGTCCCACAACACTGGCGATACTGAAAACACATCCAATCAAGCCAATAATGATAGGTACCTGCTGAGGCGGCGCAATGAAGGCGGCAATGGCATAGCTTCCGAGAGTAGAGCCAGAACCGCCCATGCCTTGGATAGCTCTCCCAGCGATGATGGTTGGACTATTAGGTGCCAGGGCGCAAATCAAGCTACCGATTTCGAAAATAACAATCGAGGCAATAAAAGTACCTCGCAGAGAGAAATATTGGTACAGCTTTCCCCAGGCAGACTGTGTTGCTGCAAGTGTTAGAAAAAATGCCGAGCCATACCAGCCAACGTCCGCGAGAGAATTGAATTCGGATGTAATTCGAGGGATAGCGGTGGATATGATGCTCTCCATGACAAACTTGTGTTAGATAAAGATGTACGGTTCTGGAATTGAAGCAATTGGTAAAACTTACGATGTCGAGGGCGAACTAAGAGATAAAATTAACGTTTATAATCTTGGTATTTTAGATATTCACTCACCACAAAAACACCAAACAAGATACCGAGCACTATGACAAAGCGCCTTAAACCAGATGGGTAGTTGACGTCTGTTTGCTCTAGGGGAGCATCTGAGGGTTCTTGGAGGCTACCTTCTGCGTGTTCCATTCTGGCCGAGTCGATAACAAAAGGCTGTAGTCTAGAAAGCGCTTGCATATAGAAGAATGAGCTTTCGGTTTGAGAATTATATGATACATATTTAAGAGCTTAGTCGGCCCTGACCAGTCGGGTACTTTTTTGTTTTGGAAATTGAATACGGCTGATAAAGTACCCGACATTGGATTAGATTACCAATCATTTGATCGTCACCACCTTGCTCAATTAAACAACCCGTGGATGTGACAGTCAATTTCACTTCTCTCGCGGGTTTATGAGCCGACGAGAAGTTTTCCCTGCGGCTGCAAAGGACTTGGAAACGATCTTCTGGCGGCGATTTCTCAAAACCAGTACTTCGTAAACGGACCAACTGGTGTGATTGCGCAGAAAATACCCGGCGCTGACTCATCTTGCCGACGTCAGCACATCGCATCGAACTCACGTACGGTGGTAAGCAAAGGAGACAGAGTCTACAGAGTCAATCACAGCGCTCTTCTCATGATGTCGATGCCTGGAGATGGCATTTCGTGCGACTGTTGGGTCACGACTATACGCATTGTTGATGAATGCGAAGCGCTCTTCAAACCTCCCCACTACGTACAACAGTTGGCGCGAGAAATGCCGCTGGGCGAAATGCTCAACCTTGCCCAGAAGCTGGCGCAGCAGTGGGAGACTATGAACGGTTGTGTCAGTTTCGAAGACCATCTCGGCCCACAACTGATACGCGTCATGACCAATGCAATTAGCCGCATGCTGGCCATGTACGAGATGGCGACTGAAGAAATGCACGAAAACATGCCCCGAAGTAATGGTGTACTTAACTGGGATAGCTCCCATGTGTTTGTGGGCGGCGTGAAAATCAAAGACCTCCAGGAGATTGCCATAATTACCCAAGAGGCCCTTAGGCATTCAGTCATTAGGCTGGGTGCCATGCTACAAGATATTGAGGAAGAGACGCATCCATATGGGCCTGAGGACTTGTCTCATTTAGAGCAGCCGCTGCAGGACTCGGAAGTTAAGGTGCTCATTGGGAGGTTATTTCGCTTGCTAGGGAAGATTAATGAACTGAATCGCTGATATCTACTGATTGACTCTGTTTAATTGTAAAGCAGAAAAAGAACACACCAAACAATCAAGACATAATGGTCAACCATGCAAAATTACATATGAATCTTTTTATGAAACCTTTGTAGTTCAGTGTAGACAGAGGATTGACGTTGATTGGCTGGCGCTCAATCTAACAGCCTCTTCAGACATGAGAACACTAGATCCATAAAGCCCCAAAGTATGATACACATCTAAGCCATTGATTATTTCTGCTCTTAACCCATCAATGTCAACCCTCCTTGTAGAGCCTCCATGCGTCTTATTAGGTCTTTTATCAAAATGCCTGCAGCGTCGTCTAGCACAGCAGAACTACCTCCCCAGTCCAGCGGGCCGCTCATAGATCTTCCTCTTCTATGTAATTGTGGTACTGCTCTCATTTCCCTTAATACTTGCAATAATTTCTGTGTCCTTAACTGTAAGATTTTCTTCACGGCCCGCGCCTTGACGGGGCCGTCAACCACGTGGTTCCCAACTCTGATATCCATGTTACCTGCCGGTATAGGAAACACGCACGGCAGGTTTAACAAGCTGCGAAAAGAGCGATCTATCCGACGGCTTGCTGTGACTGGTAGAGGATCCTCCAATAGGTCTTGGACTCCTTCGTACGTGGTACTTGTCCTGTGGACAGCGAGCCGGAAGGTCTCCTCAAGCATAGCGACGACACGTTCGGCTAAAAGTGTAAGACTGAGAAAGACTGGCCTGTCTGACTGGAGACAGCTTCGTCCCACTTTCCCGTGACCGGTGCAGGCAAAGCAGCGTTGTTGAAGACCCCGAAGATCTTGTTCCGTCTCTAGCACCAGATCGATTGACGGAGCGGGTGTTGTCATCAACAAGGACTCCTCTAGCTTGGTAGTTCGTCTAAGAATAGCAATATAGCAATCAGTCACTGAGTCAGTAGTAACTGGTCCATTCGTATTATGCGCATTTGTCTGAAAAGCTGTCATCGGGTTTATCTCTTGGCTCATTATATGCCTTTCTGGGAGGTTCGGCTGCAATGGCGACCTAGCGTGCACCACGGCAGGTAGATGATGGCTGACTTCCCACGACTTCGTTCTGAGTCGGTGACTACCCTGGTTGCTGACCGATGAGACGTGGTCATGGTGTGTCCCATCGCCACACAAGTCCTGCTCGGCCAAGGAACTATCTGTAAGACTTTGAGGGATAATGACAGTTCTAGCCGCAGTAGTCACGCTTGTACTATCCGTCAAGTGGCTGCCGCCTTGTTCATGATGAATATCAGTAGAGGAACTCCCAGGCGTAAAGGATTCGGACAGTACTCCTGACGCCATGATATTTCCATTGATATTATTTGTATGAGAAGTGATTTGGCTGGCAATCCTTGGTCTGCCCATACGTCTCCTATGGCTGTAGATGCAACTCACTGCCTTGCGTGCACAACGCTCGCACACTGGTTTGTCTTTGCTACATCGCACCTTGATGTCCTGGCAGCGATCGCAGGACCCTCGATATTTCGGGGGCTGCTCCTTGTGGATATTTGGCGATCCAGTATCGCTGGAGGATTGAGGAAATATGATCATGAGGATTATATGTGGGCTATACCAGACTGATGTTTTGGTTCGGTTGTTGCTGCGTGGTCGAGTTTGCTTGATATTGTTTCCTCGAGTCGACGACGATGTTGTCGGGGACTTATTTTTTGTGCCCGAAAGTGCTAGTCCTGTAAAGTACTAGCGCATAAATATGTACTCGCGCCATTGGCACGGATAGTTCAAACTTTCCCACCGTTCATAAAGTCCCTTTCTACTCCCTTCGGTCGTTTCAGGGCATTAGTTAGTGCGTACAGTCTTACACTATTATGTATGGCAGCCTATGCCAGATAATTCATTGCTAAATAGACACATCGAACACAATACAACACGCGTCCCACTCAAATTCTTAGGTTTACCCGTTCAATATGTTAAAACAGCCCTGAGACGGCCTCACGTGGATGCCAATATAGAAAGTATCTCGGAGTTGAAGTTTGAATAACTGGATGACGCTGAAAGCAACTCACTAGAGCCGCTTGCATCAGCATCAAAAACCGACCACTGCGTCATGTCAATATCCGACCCAGGAAACTGCATACAAAGCAAATCATCAATCGGCGGGACATCCGTGGCCATAGTAGCCTTACGAAAGAGCAGTGCTAAGGCCCTTTCCCCTGCTTTGGCCATAGTGCTAACTTCGGCAAGTTTCTCTAGGCGATTGAGTGCGTTTTGTATGGCCTTCAAGCAGCAAGCTCGCGTTAGAGGCGTCATATCACCGCAAATGTCTACCAAACCGCCGTTAAACGACCCACCTCCACCTTCTCCTGGGAAATTGACATCAATGCATAAACACACAAGAAGCAGGGCTGACTCAAAGGTATGGAATATGATCCCATTCCATCGAGTATATCCAGCGCCCAACATCGAATGCAGACTGGAAACTGCGTCTAACACCTGAAGTGCTGCTACAGCTATTTCATTCTTCTGCGAAGAAAGAAGAACCCGCTTGTAAGGCGGAAGACTGCGTACGCGGTGTGGCTTGATCAATAACAGAGGTCGAAAGTTCCAACAAATCGAATCAAAGATCTTGATATGTAAGAGTTGTCTTTGTAAAGGGAGCGCTGGAAAATGACTATCCCATTCTTTATTTGGCGAAATGGCAAAAGCAGACGGCAGAGTACTGAGGAATTCACTGTGGAACCTTTCATACCTTTCTTCAGCCACAGTTGGGTTGTACTCGGAAGAGACATTTTGACCCAAGTTCCTCCAGAATTCTGCAAGGCGGACCTGAAGAAGACGCTCAGTGAAGCTCTCAGGAGCGTCGGGGTATTCTGTGGGGGGTCCAATATGCATCCGGGGTAAGTTTTCCATATCAAAGCTATCGGGGAGAAAGGGAGTACGATCAAGCTGTCGCGATAGCCAGCTGTGCGAGTTGTTTAGTAAGGCTAAGGTTGAGAGCAAAATTACACTTACCTGTCCCATACGTAGAGATTGCAGAAGGTCCTCCGTCGCATTTCATGCTCAAGCTCCTGCTCGCCACCTTCTGTCCAGACCCAGGGGCATCTGTCCATTCCCAATCTTTGCGCCACCCTGACAGCACAGTTGAGGGTTTCCCAGAATCCATTTGTCTCTCCCTCAGCCTGCAAGCCTAGTCCAGAAAAGACTAGGTGTTGGACGCGGAGCAAGGAGCCTCTCGGATGTAGTCTTCTGCAAATTGCGGCAAGGTTGTCCGCAATGACATCGCACGCACTGCGAATATCGCTCAAAGGCATGCCCCGAATACAGTCAATTGAATGCGATGGGGACGGTAGGAATTTTGATGCATAAGAACACATTCTTAACAGAAGAACGGCAAATTCAATGCCATCCACCGTCTCAGGTGTACCTTTAGTCCACCATTTCTGGTACTGTGGTAGGAAAGTTGCCGGGTGCAATAGCTGGTCCATCCTATCCAGACTCGAGAGTCAACAAACGCGCAGACAAAAGGCTCTGGGAATCACAATTCGTCTCACCAATTGACCTCGCGCACATAGAACTGCACAAGATAGTCAAAGATTTGACGATCGGGCATCTGCTCGAGTTCTTGATGAACTGAATTGGAAACTCTTGGTGGCAATTCCAAATTTTTGCTACCCTGTGCATCTTCTTCAATTAAGCCAAACTGCCGAAACTGATTAGAACTGTTGAGAACGACTTTCTAGGTTTGATGGGAACCCCATGCTTAAGGGCAACCAAAGTAGCCACTCCGTAAACTTCAAAGTTACTTACTCTCCGTATAAGGGCCATCGTGTTGCATTCGCTACTTTCAAAATATCCGAAAGCTTTAGCGACAGAAGCATCTTGATTATACACTGTTTCCTTCACAGTCACGCTTCTGGGAAGTGGTGGTGAAAGAGAAATGACTGGCGTTTGCCGATGGCGGTGACGAGAATGAAAATGAAGATTACCTTCACTCGGGCTGTCTTCAGAAGCCCCTTTTGTTGCCTGAGAAGGATGGAAGACGCATTCCTCTGGTCGTCGCCGTCGACTGCAGTTGTTGCAAGGATACTGGCGATTGCACTAGGTGTATAGCATAATCAGCTGAAGCCGGCGTGACAGCAGCCGCTACACTCTACACACCTTTTGTTTTTTTGTATAACACGGGATGCAAGAGGATACCACGCGTTTTCGATGTGGGCTTTGCATTGTGGGTGTCAATGGTAGGAGGGCTATAATAAGACCAGGTGGGATGGCGACGTCAATGCACATAAATGTGTTGCAGCAACCTTTGAGGAGTTTTCTAGAGAATTTCCAGACCAATATCTGACTTCAGGCCCAGGTTGGGGTACACGATTATCACACAAGGAATAGGGGGCGCTGAGGGCGGTTATATATCAATTTCCCCTCGGTGTGAGGATCTCAATCCTTGCAGTGATTGGCAAATATAAATTAACCACGCATATCTATTGCGAATTTAGGTGATATGTCTGCATCGCGCATTATCTCGGAGAGTATATAAGGTGACATCTCGCAGTTTGATGTCAGATTCAGACAAGGAACCCTGTTATGGGAGGCCTAAAGCTACGTTAACGACAAAAGTCATTTTTCAATTGTAATACACCGGCATGCGCACTACAATTTAGTGAGGGGGCGAGGAAAGCCAGCTATCCAAAAGAGAGCAGGGGAGTGGAAGTATGCACTGCACACCATATCCGGAATAGCCGTAAAGTAAACCTGTCAAGCCCATTGTTTCTAGCCATATTTCATACGTAGTAGGTGCTTCTTACGACGTACTGATCCGGTGCGAACACGAATACTACTGATTTTCCCACCCGAGTAGCACTACAACTGTATGAGTTGTGTGAAATCCACGTCTTTACCATACGACCAAAAACGGAGCCCCGTCAGTGGGTGAAAAATTAGTGGTCATATAAGTCTGTCAAGTTGATACGATCGACTTCTATAGGATTGATAGGAGCGACCTCCCCCGAAGATTTATAATTTCGGCCGTATGTTTCACATACCTGAAGGATTGGCCGAAGAGTGCCGGACAAACAAGAATTAGGCAATCATTCGAGGTTTTAGAAAGCAATGCATCACTGTGCCATCGGCCCTAGGACGCTTCAGCCGAACAATATCGGCTGGTGAATCTAGTCTGCTTGTTTAAAAGCCTTGGACACCTGTTTCCTGAAGATGTTGTATCCTAATCCCATTAAGAACGAATTATACTGTTCAGAAGCTACCAAATCAAGATGTCTACTGCGTTGGAGGGCCCTTCCATACTTGGTCTTGCGGAAGACATCCTGCAGAAGGCCAAGACAATTACAAAGTACCTCCAATCTAATGGTCGAGCTGCACCTACTTTCTCATCCAGGGCTCACAGTCCCCCAAGTACTGCAGACTTCCGGCATCTTCAGGGCAGCTTGAGGGACAGCCTTGAAGACCTACAACGTCTTGTTGATGGCCCAAATCTTTTCTACCGGCACTTCCTGATGCGGGGATATGAACTGGCAGCGTTCCAAGTCGCCCTGGATTTTGAATTTTTCACTTTAGTCCCATTAGAGGGCGAAATTTCAGTCGATGAACTGGCTAGCAAAGCTGGGCTTGATAAGGATCGTACCGGTCGACTCGTACGTCTTCTTATCACGCATCGTTTCTTCGAGGAACGCAGACCCGACTTCATCTCTCATAACTCCTTTTCTGCCGCCCTTCTGGACGATGAGGTGCGATCGATGGTGCACTACTCGTAAGCTCTGCGTTCTCCTCTTTTAATTCCATGACAAACTAAAAAGTGGAATTTGTTCTAGGTTCGATGAGATGGTAAAAGCGGCTGTCGAGTCCAGTGTTTCTCTTCGGGAAAACCCCTTTGAGTCTGATAGCATACACTGCCCGTTCAACACGAGGCATGGAGTGCCAATATTTGAATATTATTCAAAGCACCCAGAACATGCCGGCCGATTTGCTAAGGCAATGGCTGGCTGGCGGAAGAGTAAGTGATATGTCCCTATGTTTATAGTTGTGAGCCTTCGTATACAAAGAACAGAGTGAAAAGAACACAGACGTAATGTGTGCTGACTAGTAAAACAATGATATAGTGGAAAACAGCGTCAGTGAGTTGCGGGATAACTTCCCTTGGAAGGATCTCAAAGGCACCGTGGTAGACGTTGGCGGTGGAAGCGGCCACGTGTCTATCATTCTAGCTCAAGTAAGTGAATGCAGAAATGCGGGACGACTTAGCTTTCTGACAATTCAAATAGCTGTTCCCGCACCTGAAGTTTGTTGTGCAAGACGAGAATGAAGACATGCTTCGCCAAGGAGAGAAATTGCTTACCAAGGACGTTCGCGATCGTGTGTCCTTTACAAAGGCAAGCTTCTTTCAGCCTCAGCTGTATAAAGGTGCAGCGGCATACCTCCTCCGCCAGTGCACTCACAACTGGGCCGATCACGATGTTGTCACCATGTTCAAATCTATGGTCCCAGGCTTAGAAGGGTCCCCGCCTGGGACACCCTTTCTGATCAATGATATCGTGCTGCCACAGCCTGGAGCTGTACCTCGTTACTTGGAACGTGAGATGCGACAGGCCGACATGGTAATGCTAGTCAGCTTCGGCGCCAAGCAACGTAGCAGGGCCGAATTCGAGGCGTTGCTAAAGCAGGCCGATGAACGCTATGAGCTTCGCAGAGTCCATGAGCAGGGCGCTCTTGGTGTGCTTGAAGTCTATCTGAAATACTGATGTAGACAGGCTCTTGGTTTTTGATTATCTATTCTTCAAGGCATGGTTTGGAAGCCAAGGGAAATATCATTTACCAGAAATCATAGACTTCACCAGTGAGAAATGAATTTGAATTAACTGAATATACCTAGATCGAACTATGGAATATGTACAGTTCCTGATATTGGAATACTTTAATCAGTTTTTCGACTATATATGAGACTTATTAGGCACTGGGTCTAAAGACGAATAACTGGCTATAATGGAGACCATTCGTTCAATCTATATATGCATACAAACCCAAACCCGGTAGACGTCGTAACAGCAAGAGATCTATGGTATCAGAGCGCTCATCTCGCCTACTAGCCAGGCGGTCTCACGGGCACAAGCAATTTGCAAAGTGGCTTCATTGCAGCATCCGCAAACTCAACCAATTTCATCTGCACAACCCCCCCTCTCCCTTCATCTGTCAGCTGCGGTCTCAATGAACTCGCCGCTGCACCCAACACCCTGCTTGCCAACTTACACAACGATATCCTGACGCAGTATCAAGGTGACAATAACATCGTCACGTACAACACTTCGGCTGGGGAGTATGTGGCTATTTGGTCTTCTGGCCATACATCTATGGTCTGTGAAACGGATTTAAGTGTTTGTAGTTGTAACTTCTAGGGTGATGGAAAAGTTTCTCGGGTAGTGGAGTTTATTACGGATACGTTGAATGAGGGGTAGCTGTTGATATTTTTGAATGAAAGTCCTTGGAATGAAATCATTAATTCTGCTGGGGAGGTGGTGTGGGATACTACTGCTGCATGATAGTCTGCTTTTTATACTCAAACCTTGATTTCATATGGCCTGTCATACAAGCATCAGATCAGAAAACTATCTATCAGATCCAAATTTCTTATTGAGGAAATGATCCCGATTTGCATTGCACGTAGTGATATGGGGCTTTCCCGTTTCTCTACTTCAGTGAAACGATCCATCAGCTCACTTTAATGACAGACACGATATTTCAGGAACCAGACCAGCGAGGGAGGTGTTGGCAAGCTGGCAATGAGATGAAGACTCACTATCCGAGTTAGGTAACGTATGGCGTGATATATCTTATGTATATGACTCATTTAATTGAAGTTGTTACATTGGTGCGCGAGAGGAGAAAGCGGATTTTGTGAGAGAGCTGCACTGAGGATAACGAACAGGAGTGTATACACTGTTTATATTGGTATAAATAATCTTTGTGTGTTTCTGCCATACATTTCCACCTTTATATTAGATTACTATATATAAAGGCAGGTTTAATATTTAATATAGCTCTTTAACTAAATTACTTTATATTAGAGTTATAAGAAATTAATATTTAGAATAAAAATATTAGTATATAAATAATAGATATAAATAAAAAAAGATTTTTATTATTAGTATAGTTATTAGTTAAATTATATAATTAAATAATATTTTTTTCTTTTTTATAAAATTTTTATATATTAATAGATTATAAATCTAGAGAATTATTCTCTAGATATTAAATTAATATTAATCTATTATTTATTAATAATTATATTTTATTATTTCTCTATTTATATTTTTAAAGTTATTTAATTATTTTTAAAGCTATAATTTTCTTAAAGATAATTTTAAATAGATTACTATTATTAATTAAATTAGAAAACTAGTTTACTTAATTTAAAAAATTTATTATAAAGCTTAAAATAAAATATCTTTATTATATTATTATAAAAGATTATAAATATTTTATTATATTAAATAATTTAGTTTCTAAAGAAAATAAAGCTTATTTATATACTTAAAAAGACCGGATGGTCGAGTGGGTAATCACTTGATTTGGTAGATCCGTGCACCTACACTTATATCCACCTGGATTGGGGGTGGCGACTCAATTTATAAGGTATTAATATTTATATAGGAGCTGGTGCTTATAGATTTAAATCTTACTTTAGTCGCCTAATCTTTTATGAAGATTTATTACTAAAATATTAGCTATAATTATTTTTATAAATAAAATGTATTTAAAAATTTTATATATATAGATGTGCAAAATTTGGGGTCGCTTAATTTTAAAAGCGTATATCTATATATATATGTGCTAAAAGGTCCTGTAACTAGAAAAATTATAATAGTATAGCATTATAACGAAAGATATAGGGTTTTTCTTTTAGTTTCTATTAAGGAATAATTTTCTATATAAATATTATATATCTTAATATAGGTTTTGAGAATTATTATGTATTAAAATATTTATATTATGAATCTTGTATTATAAGATTCGTAATATAATATATTTATATATAAATTATTGATTTCTATAAAGGATTCATAGTTTTCCCTATATTGAAAAAATTATAACAGATTATCCCAGGCGACCCTAGCTGGACATAGTGGTACAGAATAATAATAATATATACTTAAAAAAAATTAAAAGAGTTAGATTTAATATAAAAAAAATAAAAGAAATAGAATAAAAATAATAATATTATAATTAGTATTATTTTTAGTATCTTATTATAGTTAATTTAATATAAAATTATTATTTAAGATTTAAAGAATTCTTATAAATTAAATAAATTTTTAAATAAAATTTATAATATTATTTATAGTATATAGTCTTTTAAAAATTTATAACTAGCTATTTATATTTAATATAATAATTATAAAAATTTTAATAATTATTATACTAAAATATCTAAAGCTCTAGAGAAATTTATTTTAAGTTTATTATAAAAAAAGAAATTATTTAAATTTATTAAAATTTAATTCTTATTTAATAATTTAAATAAATTTTAAAGTATTTTTCTTATTTCTTTTTTTAATAATTATTTTAATAGAATTATTATTATTATAGATTTAATTACTTTAATCTTTTTATAGAAAGAGATATATATTAAATTTTATAAATTTAAAATAAATTAAATAAAAATAAAAAGCACTTATTCTAATAGAAATAAAAATAATTTATTAAATAAATATAATAAAAATTATAGTTATTACTATAAGTATAATTATAAAGAAAAAAATTATTTTAAAAAAAAAATAATAAATAATAAAAAAAATAATAATAAAAGTCTATTAATAGCTTAAAAAAATTTAAATCTAAAAAATATAAGTAATAATAATTAAGATATTAAAAGAAATATTTTCTTTATAAAAATTAATAAAATTAATTTAATAATCTTAGATTTTATTTCTTTAGAGAAAAAAAAATTATTTTTAATTAATTTATATAAAAGTTTATATTCTAATTATAAGAATATCTTTTATAAAGATATTTTTAATAAAAAAATAGATTTAATCTTTTTATATTATAAAATTATAGAAACTAATAAAGTTAAACTTTTTATAAATAAAATATTATTTTTATATTTAAATTAGTTTATTTAAATATTTTTAATTATAATTATTAAAGCTATTTCTAAAAATAAAATTACTATTAATATTACTTATTATAATTATTTAAATAAGAATAACTAGATTTTTAATTCTAATATAATAAATTTCTTTATCTAATTCTTAGATTATTATATTAAAAGCTTAAATAAGCTTTATAAATATATAATTTATATAATTATAAATTAAATTATCTATTTAAAGTTTTAGAGTAATATTATTTTATATTTATTATATTTAAATAATTATATATATAAAGAATAGCTTACTAACTACTTTTATATTTTAGAAATAGCTATTAATTTATTAAAAATAATTTATTTTAATTAGAGAGATTATAATATTAATTTTCTTTTTAATAATATAATTATTATAAAAATTATATCTAGTAAAATTATTAAATATAATAATATTATAAAAAATAAATATCTTTTATATATTTATAATAATATATTAAATTCTTTATTTATAATAGATTTAATATCTATAATTTATAATTTATCTATAAATATAATTATTAATTTATTATATATTATTTTTATAGCTATTATTTCTTATTTAAATTTATATTTTATTATAAATATAATTTAGCTCTAGTAGAAGATCTAATAAATAAAATAAATAAAATAAAAATAAATATAATTATATAATATTATTATTTTTATTATTTATTAATTTTAAATATTATATATACTTTAAAAATAATTAATAAAATAAATATTAAAGAATTTAATATCTTAAAATATATTTATATTCTATATCTTAAGATAAATATTATAATAATATAAAATTATATATAGATATTATTAGTTATAAAATATAATAATTATATCTTTTTTAATTTTAATAATAACTATATTAATATATCTAATTTATATAAAAAAGTGTAAGGCCGTGGCCTACGAACGTACGTAACACGTATAAACTGAGCAATGATGATGATCTATTGCTAAGGTAGCTCCATCCGGAGCACCAACTAGCTACCCGCTGCGAGTCACGTGCTCACCCACGTGACTCGGGCAGGCTAACTAACTAAGCTAACTA